>BMAU01011768.1:0-237283 GCA_019973935.1 Trichonephila clavipes | reverse complement strand
GTTACGTATTGCTGTTTCGTTCAACTTAGAACAAAGATATTTTTAGTTAATTCCATAAATTCAATTCTTCAAAAAGAAAACTTCCCGACAATTAAGAGGGAAAATATTAGAGTGTTTCGATAAAGAGAAATAATATATATATATATATATATATATAGAGGAAGTATATATATATCTGACTTTAAATTTATTCCATCACATGGAATGACGATGATATGTTTTTTTAGATTCTACTACCAAAAATTACGTATTCATAAAATAAAGATTAATTTCTTTTATAATTAAATACGCTTGTTTGTAAGTAATTCCTTCCAGAAAGTTAAGGTTTTTTGTACGTTACTCAATACCATAATAGTGTGTGTAGTTCATGAGACACATAGCGTAATATTAAAATCTATTGCTGGCAAAATAATAAATCGTAAAAGACAAAAGATAAATTCCCATGATCTTTTTGAAATACTTTTCTTCAAATGCATAATCACATTGATAATCGAAAAAATAATCGTAATAATGTTTTTCGAAACATTTGTTAATACACTGTGCGACAAAACAAATTAAAGGTGATCCTTGTTTGAATAGAACAGTAATGAAACAACGTTGATTTGCTTTCATAAAAAAATCGTAGCTCTTAAAGATGTAGTTATCACACATAATGTCAAAATGGGGAAGATGACAGTTTAAAGATTTAAGGTATCCGACTACGTTCGGAACCGTGATTTTTAAAAAAGCGCATAAATGGATCATTTTCATGATATTTAGTGTCGCTTCGATTAGAATACATGCATAAAATTGTTTTAAGGACATTGTGACAAAAATAATTATTTAAATACAATATTATGGCAAACAATTAACTTAGACTAATCTTTTTTTTCAAAATGTTCAATTTTATCAAAAATGCTTCTATAAAAATTATATGTTGCTTATATAAAGTAAAGACCTCTCCAGAGAGCCTGAACTAGGATTTTTGAAAAATTCACATTATTTTCAGTGTTACCACCGATTGAAATAATTATCGGTGTTTTTTTTCTTAAAGTTTCTACTATAATGTAGTAAAATATGGATATAAATACACTTCTAAGTTATATATTTCAAAAATTCTAGTTGAGCCTTGGTACAGAGGTTTTGGGCTATGTACAGGCAAAATATTATTATAATAGAAGGAATTTTCATAAAAGGAGAATGTTTTGAAAATGGGACTTTCCATGTTCCTTTTTCGTCACAATATTGTAATTAAATAATTTTTTTATTGTAATAATATTCTTAAAACAATTTTATACACGTTTTCTTATCTAAGTGAAACTGGAATATCATAAATATTATCCATTAATATTTGTTTTTGTGTAAAATTACGGTCCCGAACGTAATGATTACCTTAAGTGACCTAGAAGTAAATAAATATGTCTTTAAACAAAAGATTTGGCAATATCATACCCGAAACGATTGACTTCCCCTCTTCTAACATTTTCTACCCCAGTAATATCTCGGTTGCTTAGAAAGTGGCAAACGAGACAAAAAAAAAAAGCGTAAGTTTAAGTAACAAACCAGTGTTTCACAAGCGTTCAGTATTTGCGACACAACATTCAATAAGAATCTTCATCGCCCCCTCCCCCTTAAATGACTATGTATTAAATGCAGTAATAATATTCTGGGATGATAAAAAAAAGAAAACTGCAATACGATTTTGATTATAAGTCATACAAATTATAAAAATTAAAAATTTTATATGTGTATCTAGAAAGTAAAGAATTATGTATTTTAAATAAGTTAACTTTATATAAGTAATAGAATAAGTATATAATGTTATTTTTCCAATCTAACTTTTAAATTGGAAGATATTACAAAATAATTTTTAATTACATTAAGTATTTACTTCTTTAATTATTCATTTCTAGAAGTATAATCTTACAGAAATGCTTAGATGATGCTTGGAATCATAATGAAAACAAAGTATTTATATGCAGGATTATTCATAAAGAACTATACACATTTTAGATGCTGTAATACAATAGCAATTAAAGCTGAGCATCACTTCAGCGAACTATAAATGTAGATGTACTCTTAAAGTTTATGTCTCGCTCCAGACAAAAGTGACGTACGTATACGTGTCATGTGACCCGTCTGTCAAAATGGAGGCGTTTGTTGTAGAAAAGTTTTTCTTGCTTTTGAATTTTGTAAAATGCCCCGGAAGCCACTTTTCTGGCTATGTTAACTCCTTGGTTGATAGCACATTTGCAGGACAACATCGGTAACTACTTTCTCAAATAGGATGGTGCACCACTACACTAGTTGGCCCAACGTGCGAAAACATCTGGATGAACATCTCCCTCACCGATAAATTGGACGTGTCGCTGGCTACAACATGATACTTGTTCATTGGCCACCCAGAAGACCTGCATTAACGCTTTATTATTTCTTCCTGTGTTGTTGTTGTTTCTAATGCCACCTGAAAGACGTAGTCAGACCGAGGCCTACGAAATTCATCGTGGCAAGGGGCTAGAAGTACGCCTGTCGTTGGCCTTGAGCACCATACAGGAGACAATACTAATTAGCTCTGCGAAATTCCCAAAGGATTGTTAGATGGCGACACCACATATCTCCAACTCGACAATTTTGGCATGGAATTAAAGGGGAGGGAATTATTCTCCAGTTCCTTGCACTCGTAATTCAGCCCACAAGCTTTTCGGATCCACTGATTTAACGAGCACGTACTCTGTGTGTTCTCGGAGGGTATTTGGTGACATCGGGCTTCGAACCCAGGCAATCTGGTTTGGAGTCCGATGCTCCGACCACAAGACTACCCATGGTCCCCTTCTTCCTGTACAGGAACGCAAAGAACACGAATTCGTCATTCCTCTTCCTGTTCATCTAGTGCAGCTGAAACAGCGTATCACAACCACTTGATTCGAATACCTTAGCAAGCGTTTGGGCGGAAATGGATTGCTGGCTAAATGTGTGGCTATGGGTTCGCACTTAGAACATCTGTGACTGTTTATAACAAACTTTAAATAGTTCCACACAATTTTGTTACAGGTGATATATAATATCTTGCATTGCTCTTGATTTATAGTGCATTGAAACTGTATACTTCTTAATGAATTACTATGTATATTGAAGATATTAAAGGAAATATTACTTTTCTAACGTAAAGAACGCGTATTTATCATTTCTCTTCCTTTTGATCTAGTGGAGCTGAAACAGCGTATCACAACCACAGTCAATGAATGGACTTGATTCAAATACCTTAACAGGAGTTTGGGCGGAAATGGATTGAAGCTAAATGTGTGGCTATGGGTGCACACATAGAACATCTATGACTGTTTCTAATAAAACATTAAATAGCTCCACACAATTTTATTACAGGTGATACATAATAATTTGCATTGTTCTTGATTTATAGTGCATTGAAACTGTATACTTCTTAATGAATCCCTCTGTATATTGGAAAGATTAAAGGAAGTATTACTTTTCTATATTTTAACATTTATTCGAATTCTGTTGAAGTATATTTTCTAGCAAATCCTTATGTGTATTGTAATGATTCGTTTTATTTGCTTAATTTTGTGTGCAAGGTTTTATATACCGTTATGAAAAACACGATCAACTAACTGCACACTAATATACACAGTGTATGTTAGTATCTTAAAAATATGTTTAATTCTACCTTTTTGGGATCCGAAGACAAGCAGTTTGCTAACATAGGGCTATTTATAATTTCCTCCAGGGGGATTCGAACCTCTATAGTAAAAGCATTAAGAAAAATACAACAAAAAAGGACAGTTGAGACAATATAGAAACAATTCCAGATCTATTTCCATACTTTAGTGTTGTTCTATGAGTGAACCTTAGTCAAACGACATACATCAATGCGATAGTCTAGTTCTCTCTTTCCATACTTAACTGAACATGATACTGTCACTGTTTTTGGCAAACGTGTTGACGCTTTACTGTTATCAAACACTAAAAAGATGTTATGGTTAAGTCTGATCCAGGATCTACTATTAGAAAGGAAGTTAAATATAGGAAATTCCAAATCACAAAGAATATGTTATCCTTTTTTTCATAAAGAATATATAGTTAAATGAAAGAAACACGTTGCTTTTTTCAATTAAGAGCTGTCTTGAAACTCTAAAATGCATTCGAAGTTAGCTACTTCTTCAATAAAAATGATGCTTATACTCAAAACTTGTTATACTTCTCTATTTTTTTTATTACCAAACAAAACTCACATGTTGTGAGAAAAGGAATGATTTTTTAGCAAAATATTTTTAGTACAGATTTTTTTTTATTGCTTAAATTCTACCTACTTTTCATATTTTACAAAATATGTCAATTTTATTTATTACATATACTTTCTTATGAGCTTCAGTTAATTTAAAACTTTTTCAGATCTTTCAAACTGGGCCTTAGAACTATAGAATATGAATATATTTTATTCTAAATTTCGAAATCAAAGTGTTCCACAAAATATATCTTCTCAAATATTTCATTCGAGTTCCCGACAGCTTTACCGTGAAAATTGCAAAAAACTTTTTCCTCGAATTTATTCTTTTTTTCCCGAAATGGTGAATAGAAATGTTGGAAAAAGAATATCCAGACTGAAGGACATTCTTCTTAAGTTCAGGTACCCTTATCATGTGTACCCTCCTCCTCCGTCATCAAAAGAAGGACGGTGTTCTATAACTTTTAACAGAGCAGTGTATCTGGATGGGATATGTAGTTTCTATTTTTTCAGTTAAACTTAAATTTTTCTCCAATTTCTCACATATTTCATTTAAAATAGAAATTGTTGCATAATTGCTTCATTTGCGGCTTAAGTAATCTATAAGTTGTATGTGATGTATATCAATATGTGTATAATGAAACAGTAATGCCAGCACCATATATATAACACTAACAAAAATAACATTGAAGTTACTTATATACCATATATCTGAGAGTAATTATGATTAACTAAATAAAATATCAGTGAAATTTATTTTCTGTTCAATCTCTGGTAGTTTCAATGTCGATATTTAAATATATTATAGTTAGAATTGAATATTTTGAATAGCACGCGATTAGATATGTAAATCTATTTTAATGCAATTTTAACTTTCTTAAATAGTCACGTTTAAATAAAATTACAAGAGCCTGAAATAAAGGCGAAAAGGGTGTAACAGATCCCTAAAACTCATTAGGATTCTAAAGATTTGATTCAGATTTAATAAACAATTAATGGGGTAAAATGAACAAGAAGTTATATTCACTTAAAGTTATATAAAAATTCTAGTTATTTTTTAAGGAATGGCTTTTCCTAGTTCAGCTGTTTTCTACGACATCATCTGCCATTAATAATAAAAGAATTTTTTTTTAAAAAAAAGTTGTTATATCCCTTGACTCTACTTGATATGTTACAATAATTTTTGTCCCGCCCCTAAACTTGCATATTGTAACTTGAAATGACGATTAGTTAAATACTCGAAATATAAGCCTTTTAAATACAATTAGTAAAAACTTGAAGAATGCGTATGTGGTGCCTCACTTTATCATTTCTAAATATTTTCTTATGTATAGAGAGTATAACAATTAGTTTACAATACGTCGATATTTAGATTTCTAGCATGATATTTTATAATTTTTTAAATTAATTTATCTTTTGAATGGCTATTAACGAACACTTAGAACAAGGGATTTTAAGCGTTTCGGGATGGTGACCCATTATTTTACAAAAGTTTTGTGCGACCCCATAAGCTTTGCGCAAAGTTTACACACGCTAAAGTATTTTTTATATATGTTTTATTTGTAGTATATTATTCTTTTGCTGTAATACGCATCCTCAATAAGTGTACTTTAAATATAACGACTCAGAAATTTTAATTGACAAAACAAAAGAAAAAAATTATATAATGTAATTACACAATAAACTATACATAAACTAAAAAGCAATCATTTTAATTTCACTTCTGAGATCATCACCTTTTATTAACAGCGGTATAAGATACAGATTTAAGTACAGATGGGAAGGATGGGCTTCATAATTGTTAAGTTATGTTATTAAATCTTGGAATAATGGATGACACCGCCGGACAAAGTATTTCCTCAATTGTCCTCACATTTGATTGACACTCCAATATAAATCTAAAACATTGCTTCTCAAACTTTCAATGCTTGCGACCCGATCTTCAAGCATAATTTTCATCGTAACCCACTTCTGCAATAGCAATGTATTGAATGCCATAAAAATGTACTTTGACGTTAGATCTACAATGCGAATTTAATTATATACCATTTTAACTATCAAAATATACATTACATTTTATATACGACAAGCTCATGGAAGGCACTACTATTTGCGAAATTTGTTTTTAATGAATTGATAAACTGATTAATAAAAACATTTTACACTACTGATACATTTATATGTATATAAATATGTATATATATATATATATATGTATAAATATGTTTTTAATTTTTTTATTATTATATTAGAATACATTTTAATTTTTTTGTTTACTTCAATAAATTAATGCTTATTTTAAGTCTTTTGTTTTTGACTTTTCAATATGCTCACGTCCCCCCCAAAGGGATATCACGCCTCCCTAGGGAGTTGCGCCCCAAAGTCTGAGAAACGCTGATTTAACCAATTGAATTATCTATTAACTTTCACCAAAAAAATATCTAAATAAATAATTAAATTATTGTTGTTGAGAATGGCTAACACACAAGTTATTTATAAATATATAAATATATATATATATATATATATATATATATATATATATATATATATATATATATATATATATATATATATATATATATATATATACATATATATATATATATAATAAAACTTTGATGACCCCAGCTGTAGGTCACACTCCTAGTTTAAAAACATTGATTTAAAATGCAAGTTCATGCATCATTCCAATTCTAGTTTTCCGAAGCTTACAATCATTCGATTTTAAAATCCATTAATCTTTCTAAGTCAACACTTAAAAAATGGGTGTATCAGCATGCTGTATATTTGTGTCTTACGAGTATTGTAAGCCATCCTCGAAAAACGTATATAAATATATTTTATTAAAATAACTACTACAAATTCAAGTGTATACAACGAATGTATTCATATGATAATTAAGACTTAACCTAAAATATTTCTCCAATGCATCTTGTTTCATATAAAATTGTGTTTAAAATAGAATGCAAATAATTAAAAATTATTTGTGGCGAAAGATCTGAGTAACTCTCTCTCTCTTTTACTACTTTACTTATTCCATAAATTACTTTTGTAAAGGATCCAACAATGCCTCCAGGTGGTCTCAGAGAAATTCTGTAGTTTGAATCCCCCCTTATCCTGGGGCTTGTGGCAGATAGTTTTGGAAGCATATATGAAACACATGGCAACTATTCTTTTTCTGTGTGACAGTCTTTTTTCTGTGATGTGATGACTAAATAAATATAAATTTCAGTAGCCGTTACCAGCCAGCTTCGTTTGGTATTTTTTAACGTTGTATGAATATATACTCTGTGTTGATACATATAAATTATGGGTATTTAAATCCTAGTATTATGCGTTCGATTAAATGGGTAAAAAAATCCCATAGCCCTCAACCTTTGATTTAAAAAGAACAGGACGTCTAAATTAAAATTTCTTATATTTTCTAAAATTGAATGGTAATAACCTTTACACTCTCTCAGTAAGTCCGTTTTCTTAAAAGGTATATTTATTAGATCTTTATTCCAAGAAATAAACATGCTGACAAATTTCAAGTCTAAAACAGACAGTTTAACCCATTTTATCCCACTGTCCCATTTAGAGGACAGCTGAAAAATATCATGCGGAAATCATTATTTGTGTGTTGCAAATATTTGCACTGTTAGAATATGTAGAGCGATATACAGGGTGTCCAGCCTTAAAGTGAACCAATAGCTAATAACCGTTCAGTTTAGGTATGCACTTCCAATTTGAAAAAAATGTTTTAAAAAAGGTGAAGAATGTTTTTACGTGCTTTTCGAACCAAAAAACCCATTTAGAGAAAAATTACAAAAATTAAATTTTTATACGGTTCCCAGGTCCTATCGCTTATATTTAGGAAAAGATCATTGCACAAAAACAAAATGAACACAAAAAGTTTCATTTTATTACGATAAAAACTGGTCGAGTTATGGAACTTTGAAAATCATGCATTCCATGCATTTCCTGGGCAATTTTCAAGAAGCTAGTAAGGGACCGTCTCCAAAGTGAAATTAATTGGGACATTGCCAGGAAACGTTCACTCTTGCACGTCACTCTTACGTAAATTGTTTTTAAATTTATAAAGTTATATTACAAAAATTGAGTACTTAAGAAATATAATTTGTTATGTGTTAATGTAAAACATAGACAAAATAAAATATTTTGAAGTAAGAAAACATTTCTCAGAAGCAGTTCTAAAAAAATAGGTTTATTTGCTGCGGTACTGATCATGGCGAACATTAAAAATCTGTTGTGTAGTCGTTTGCAATTGCATACTGTCGTATTCTAATATTACGAATTATAGTGCGGGAGAACGAGATATATACAAATGAAGAATACTGCGAAATGGTACTGTTGTATGGGCAGTGTAATCGAAATAAGAGAGAGGCGGCAAGAATTTATGCCATTAAATTTCCCAGTCAAAGACATCCATTATATCGTACAATTGCCAGTGCTGTTCAACGCTTGTATAAAACTGGGAGTTGTCATAGACGTATTCCTTTATCTCGTGCCACACACACCTTCAGGGGATACCCGCTGAGGATGTTGTAACATATGCCCTGGCTCATCCTGAAAGTAGAGTCCGGGATATAAGCAAGGCGTGTTCCTACTCAAAATTGACGGTGTGGAACATATTACATACGTACGGTGCATATCCTTATCGTCCAGTCCTAGCTTAGTAACTAATGCCCGGGGACCAGGATCGTCGTTTTGATTTTTGCAATTTCGTGTGTTAAACACACTGGATGAAAATCCAGGTTTTTTTAATGAAGTTTTGTGGTCGGATGAATGCTAGTTCTCGAGGCAAGGCACTATTAATACACAGAATAGGCATTATTGGTCCCTCGAAAACCCACATCTAATGCGACCGAATCGCCACCAAGTGCGTTGGTCGGTGAACGTGTGGTGTGGAATATGGAAGAGCCCCTTAATTGGACCAATATATTTCGATGGATCTTTAACATCAGAATGAAACACGGAAATTTTATCTGGACCGTTAGCCGATTTTTTAGAAGATGAAGCTTCCTTCCGGGATTTGTCACGCATGTGGTACAAGCATGATGGTGACCCCGCACACAAATTTGCGCAACCATGTACATTTTTGTCGCATACATTTGACACCCGAATAATTGGCTACGGAGGTCAAGAGGTAGCAGAAACTACAGGCGGAGTTTCTGACGCGGGTTTGGTACTGCATTTCTGCGGAAGGCAGTCAATTTGAACATTATTTTAATTTGGTAATTCTAATATAATAAAGACCCTGATTCATGATTGGAGCGTCATTCCACATTATGCTATAATTTGAACGGCAAATCATGTATTATTTTGCTGCTATTTGTTTAAACAAGCTCTTTAAATCTTTTCCGTACAAGTTGTATTTCTTTAATTTAACTTTTATTGTTTGCCATATAGCAATGCAAATTATCAATATATGATGTTTACTACGATGTTTTGATATTACTATGAGTTGTTTTTTTTATCTTTCTGTAGATAGTGAATTACTGTTCTCTAAACTCAACTTGTATACGACCCCTTCTCTGAGCAATTCAGATGCTTCAACTTTATGTAGGTATAACTCGGTCAGTTTTTATCGTAATAAAATGAATTTTTTTTGTTAAATTTGTTTTTGTGTACTGCATCTTTTCCTAAATATAATTGATATGACCTGGAAACCGTATAAAAATTTAATTTTTGTAATTTTTTTGTAAATAGGATTTTGGGTTCGAAAAGCACTTAAAAACATTCTTTACCTTTTTAAAAACATTTTTCAAATTGGAAGTGCATGTCTAAACCGAATGGTTCGTGAATTAGCTATTGGGTCACTTTAAGGCTGGGCACCTTGTATATTAGTTTCTTCCAGCGTGAGTTATGCGTCTCACTCCCTCCCCCTTCCTCTGGAAGTTTTGCTTATTCATCGCATTTATGGGCGCTGTTTGTATCATCTCTTTGGTGTAGCAAAATTCTTTTTCAGTTAAATATGAACCCTTGGCCCGACATTTTTTATGAGATAATACTCCTTCGTTATGATAATAGTAGTTATAGAGTGATATTGTTTTTAGATAATTTTTTCAAATTATCTATTAACTGCCCTCTAAATAGGAAGGACAGTGGGGTGATACACATGCTATAGACGCGTTATTTCTTTCTTTATAAACGGTGTGACATCGTCGATTGTTGTGAATCCCCATCTTTCGATTCACGATAAGTTTTATAGTTTCACCAGCTGTTCAGGGACAAGTACGACGTCTTCGATTGTTGTGAACTCACACCCATCGATTGTCCCTGAATTTTTAAGATCCACCAACTGTAAAATGACCAGTGCACGTGGCCATGAGGCCATTGTTTATTGTCTGAGCTCGGGGAGTGACGACAGCCTGACGGGTCGCCATAATGGTAAACGAGAGCCGGCACCCCATTGACAATAGGTGAAGCCTGCCTTAAAAGAATCATGTCGTCTTTTCTGGTGTTGAGAGAAGGGGATAATAGAAACAGGTGGCGTAATGGACAAGTGTGTCCAGATGTTGGACAAGGAATTATGGCGCCTTGGGCCAGACGGCCCGGGTGTGTTTTGGCGTGTTATGCGCAAATAGGACGAGGGAGGCCAAGAGACTTTTGTGACCTGCCAATAAGAAGGGACGAGGGGCATGTTGTGAACACACCCCTGGTGTTTAAAAGGATTCTTTTTCAGGGGACGGAAAAAGAGAAAAAGAGAGGAGAGAGAGAGAAGCCCGGCCTTGGATGGAGAAAAGGGAAAAGCCCTGCCCTGGATGGAGAAGGCATGAGAGGAGAGCCCTGGTTGGAACGGACGGGAAGAGAGCGCTAATGAAAAGGGCTTAGTCCCAGATTGGAGTGGAAAGACGATGAGCGCCGGTGGCGTTGAGAAATAGAATATAGACTGACTGCACCGGCTTGGCATCTGGACTGAATTCTATTGCTTCAGTAACAAATTGTTTAGCAAATAAACAATGCTTTTATTTTATATTAGGCAGTAACAATTTATTAATGGTCAGCTCTACACGACATTACAGCTAATATATAAATATGAAATTGGTGGCAGCGGTGTTGATCCGGCATTTAAGTAAATAGATGCCCGAATCCTTAGTTTTAAGTGAAGAGAAAAAAATGCCAGCCGTGTCCGATTGTGATGAGACGAGTTGAATAACTGCTAATTCCTGGAGTTCCCAGCTGTGAGAAGTGCTGGATGTAAGTGTCTCCCGTTCCTGCTTTTTGATGAAGTGTGCCCGCCTGTATTTTGGAATTGCTTGCTATGAGATGTTTCTTTTTAGTTCCCAGCTGTGAGAAGTACTGGATACAAGGGACTCCCATTCCTGCTAGTGATGAAGTGTGCCCGCCTGTATTTTGGAATTGCTTGCTATGAGATGTTTTCCTGGTGTCCCCAGCTGTGAGAAGTGCTGAATGTGTAAATGTTCCCGTTCCTGCTTTTGATGAAGTGTTCCCGCCTGTATTTTTGAATTGCTTGCTATGAGAAGTTTTCTTGAGCCCCAGCTGTGAGAAGTGTTGGATACAAGGGACTCTTCCCTGCTAGTGATGAAGTGTGCCCGCCTGTATTTTGGAATTGCTTGCTATGAGATGTTTTCCCAGGTGTCCGCAGCTGTGAGAAGTGTTGGATACAAGTGTCTCCCGTTCCTGCTAGTGATGAAGTGTGCCCGCCTGATTTTTGGAATTGCCTGTTATGAGATGTTTTCCTGGTGTCCCCAGCTGTGAGAAGTATATGATTCAAGCATCTCCCGTTCCTGCCTGCGGAATCATTGAGTATCTGTTTGCCTGTGTTAGGAGTGCCGTTTTTCAGATTTCCAAGTTTCAAGTGCCAGAATTCCTGAGTGTTCCTGTGTGTTCTCTACAAATTTGAAGGTGAGTCTTTTTATTGAGATTATTTTCGGGGCAGCAACTGAGTATTGATTTTGTATGTAAAATGTTTTAAATAAGGAATATAAAGACTAGGTAAAGTTAGTAAACAATAAGAGACTAGAAAGATTTTAAGTTTTGTATGAAGTGTATGAATGTGCAATATTAGTGTTGTGGTTTTAGATTTGTGAAATTTAGTATACAGTAGTTATACTTGTTTTGTTGGCACAATATTGTGTAGGGTATTGTTGTGGTTAAAGATTTGTGAAATTTAGTATACGGTAGTTATACTTGTTGAGTTGTAGTGCACTGTTGTGTAGCTTATTGTGTTGGTTAGATTTGCGCATATGGGTAAAATATAGTTAAGTCTAGGTCTAGTGTATCGTTAGGTTGCCTTGAGTCTTTGTATATTTTTGTAACGATTAAGTTTAGATTTGATTTTGTGTGTATTAGTGCATCATGGCGTTTCTGTTGTGTGAAGGAAAAGATGTATTGTTAGAAATTGCGAAGAAATTAAGGGTAAAAGTTGATATTACTTTTACCCAAGATAGAATTTAAGATGAGAACTTGTCAAAGTAAATACTATGACGAAGAGTCAGTTAAATGTTTGTTGGAGGGTATTTTGGAGGAAAAACGGGAAGAACGTGAAAAACGGGAAATTAAGAAATTCGAGGAACGTAGACTAGCTAGGGAATTTGAGTTAGAAAGACTGAGAGCTCAACTCAATAATAAGTTAAATGTAAATGAATTGAAGGCATGGAATAGGATTAACAATTTCGCAAATGTTTGTATTTTGTCAGAAAATCGTACCGCAGAAGTTAGTGAACCGGTTAATAAGTGTAGGCTAACCCGGTAGTTAATAAAAGCGTGGAGAAGGCCACGTCTTGTGATTTTGAAAATGAGAATTGTGATCCCCCAGTGAGATGGACGAACGTTTTCCTCCGACTGAAGTAAGAGAGAGAGGAGAGAGAGGAGCCCGGCCTTAGATGGAGAAAAGGGAAAAGCCCTGCCCTGGATGGAGAAGGCATGAGAGGAGAGCCCTGGTTGGAACGGACGGGAAGAGAGCGCGAAAGAAAAGGGCTTAGTCTGAGATTGGAGTGGAAAGACGAAGGAACGCCGGTGGCGTTGAGAATAGAATATAGACTGACTGCATCGGCTTGGCATATGGACTGAATTCTATTGCTTCAGTAACAAATTGTTTAGCAAATAAACAATGCTTTTATTTTATATTAGACTGTAACACTTTATTGATGGTTAGCTATACACGACGTTACAACGGAGAGTAAAAAAGAGAAATAATAATAATAATTTTCGCTTCTAATGTTTCACCCCTACTTAGTTATGTCAGTGCAAAGGTTTCTGAAGTTACGTGAAGCATTCGAATTATTCAACAGTTTAGATTCAGATGAGAGCGATATTGAAATTGCTGCGTCACCAGCAATTATTTCTGTGTTACCAGGTACCAGTGAACTAACTCACGAAGAAGGGGATGATAATGAAGTAAATACAATTGAGACTATTATGGAAGATGTTCCTGGGCTTTTGGAGGTTAGATGTGGAGTTAGTTTCCACAGCCTGAACCACTCAAAAGCCCTAGGTTTTCGACAACAGAGAGCAGAAAAAAAGGTAAAAGACATCAATCATTATGGATAAAGAATAAATCACCCCATTATCAAAATTCATAGCGCAGGCTGACTCACTGCAGATGACTAGCTTAAGCAGGTTGAAACCGTTTTGAAAGATAAAAACCCCATCAGAGCTTTTTGAGCAGTTTTATTCCAGTGAACCTTATGATCTCAATGCAAAAGAAACTATGCTATATGCAGCAGGTGTAGCAACCGAACACTATTTCTTGACCACTGCTGACGAAATACGTGTTTTTATAGGAATTTTTCTTCTAGCTAGTTATCATTCAAATACCTGAGAAAGTGATTATTGGTCAGATGCCGAGATCATGGAATTACCCTGATGAAAAGTGCCAAGCCACGAAACCGCTTCCAAAAGTTGAAATTTTATTTACACTTTGTAGACAATGGAACTGTAAATAAGTATGTCCATGACCGATCCTTCAAAGCAAAACATTTATTTCTTAGATCAGATTTCTTATATAAAATAAAAGGAAATTTCAAATTTTGTTATATTTAGATAGTATAATTCTACTCAAGTTTGAATAAACTAAATAAATTGGGATGAAACGGGTTAAAAAGAGATTTTTTTTTATCAAGAACTCCTATTAGAGTAAATGTCGGTGAGACCCATTCTCAGCGTATTTCAATTAAAAAAACATGCGTATCAAATTTCGTTACTGTAGGTCTATTTGTTCAGAAAAGACATTTTTGATGTGTAACATATTTCCTCTTTTGCTGGATATTTGTTGGGATTGATTTCGTGAAAAGGGACGAATGTGTGTAACAGGATGTGACGTAAGCGCACGCTACTTGATTTGACCAATGAGAATGCGTGGCTGTGTTTTTTCGCTACCCTCGCTTGGGGGTCCAACTCTAGTAGCCATCAAGCACTCGAGCGCTTGACTCTAAATCCGTTAGTCATGATATTGGGGGACATAAGTGCGGCAGAATGCTTATTTGAAAATGGACAAACAGTGATGTCGGTGGTCGTATACATTCAAACGGTTAAAAAAATAAATATGTCCTGCATTTTGTACTTTTACCATATAACGAAGTAGTTATGCTCTTTTAAAAAGAATATCACTCGCTTCCCCTGATTTTGAGTGGTGATTTTAACTTTAGCTTCAGTTTGCCAAAAGCTGAGCCACTCACAACTTTTATGAATAATGAACTCAAGCTCGAATTGAACACAAATCAAAATGTTTCGACTGCTAACAGTGGTACTTTTATTGGCGCTGTTTTTCGATAGTTTTTAAATACTTTGAAATCGCAAGTATATGTGTTATATTTGAGTTCTCATAAGTCTATTGTATCCGCTCTTCTCCAAATTGAAAAAAAATTATTATTTTGATAAAATTTTGCATTTTTTTACTCCTTTTGTTAATTAAATACAATTTTCATTACATATATAGTAATTATTCGATAGAAAATTATTTCCATTCACACCCCGATTCATATTTTTTTTCGGGAAAAAAAGTTAATATTGCTTTTTTTACCACGATAACATGCTAGATGTTACATATATGCGACTACTGTGTAAGAATCGTTTCTTTTTTTGTGTGTGTGTTTGAGCAGCAAATTTCGACGGGAAAAAATGAAGACTATTATTAGACTTTACAAGTGCATAAAAGTTATGATTGTAACTTATCTTGGGAGTTTTGAATAAGACAGGCAATTCCCTTTCTTATATCCTCCAACTAACTCCACAACGCAGGGGATATTTAACGTTTTACCTATTATGTTGTACTGCCTATCTGTGAAACCTTTGATTGTCGGTTGTTGCACAGGTTCAGTTTGCCAAAAGCTGAGCCACTCACAGCTTTTATGAATGATGAAATCAAGCTCGAAATGCACACAGATTAGAATGTTTCGACTGCTAACAGTGATACTGTTATTGACGGTATTTTTCAACTGTTTTTAAATACTTTGAAATTGACCTCAAGACCGCAAGTATAATTAGACAGTTCAATTAGACAGTTAATCTAATTAGCTGTCAATTAGACAGTTCATTAAACAGATTGCAACAAACTTCTTTCAAAATATTGATAATTCTAGTAATCTCTCGATTTTTGATATTGAAAAATATATCCCTGATCCAAATTTTAACAGACCTAGAAACATTCTCTCAGACCACATATTCCTGTAATTATTTTTCTCCTTTCAAATCTCGCTTCCTCCATCTTAAATGCTTATTTTACCTTCTTACACGAGTCCCCTGTGGTCTAGTCGTCAGCGACATTCGCTCGCAATGCTTTGGTTCGATCCCCAGGTTCTTCCATTTTTCAATTTTTACTTTTTACTCTTTAATTTTCCTCGGAAAATTATTCCGACTGATCTCTTTTTATTAAAATGTTACTCTGCTATTTATATTCTTGATAATTTTTTAATAGCTTTTAAAAATTTTTTTTTCTGTTTTTTTTCAACTACTTTTTTCGTAATCCTAGCGGCATTCCTATTGGTCGGTTTAGCTCCACCCACCCAAGATCGAAATTTTAATTTTAGTTTCGGTGCTTTGTGTCGACTTGGAAGCTTCTTTTCTCAATTTTAATATTTAAATTTTTATTTTCCAAATATCCCGAGTATTTTTATTTTATATTTAAAGCATTTAAGGGAACCAGGACATGCTCGAAAGAGTAAAATGCCAAAAATTAAGACCCTTTGTTTATGAGACATATATCATTTAAAATTTCCAATAGAGCTTAGATTTTTTATGTCTATAATAAGGATAATTTAATTATTCTGTAGAACTACAAAATAACTTTTTACTCCAAAAGTTTTTTTTTTTTACTACTTAATTAAAGTAATACATAATTTTTGAGAACTCGTAATATATATTTATGTTTAGGTACCATTTTTTTTAAAAAGTATCCTTTTTTTTTATGCAAAATATTTTTACACATATATAAAAACAATACATAAAATACAGTGAAACCCTTTTTTTTTTAGTAAAATTTTAGTATAGTTTCTTTAAAAAATTATGAAACTTTGAAATTTGAAATTTTTTTTTATTTTTCTGCTTTTTTTTTATGCATAAAACAATTTTTAAAAATTAGGCACTATTTTAATAGGAAAAAATTAGGTTCACTATATGCATAGGCATCTTTTATAGAAGTATAAAAATCAGGAATCATACAGTGCAATAGTTTTTTTTAAAAATGTACCTAAATGCAAAAATATGCTTTTTGAGAAAAAGTGAAAAAACTAAAAACAATATTTTCACATATTATACACTTAATTAGTATTTCCTTGCCTATTTTTATATGACTAATAATAATCCTTAACCATTTTCTAGAGTTACAAAAGTAATTTTAAATTCATATGTTTTTTTTTCCCTTTGTTTTAGTTAACATGAACATAATTTTCGAGATCTTGTAATACATATTTTCATGTATAGGTACCATTTCTTACAATAATATTCTTTGAATATACAAAAAATTTACAAATATATATAAAGTAACATATTAAACATAATGAATCTGTTTTTTAACTAATTATATTTATATAATTGCATAATTTCTTAAAAAATAATCATAAACCTTAAAATTATGAAAATCTTAATTTTGTTTTTTTACATATAAAATCTAATTTTCAAAAATTAGACACATACTAAAAGATATTTTGTTCACTGTATGCACATGTATCCTGTTTAGATATATAAAAGGTTTCAAACAATATGCTACAATAGTTTTTTAAAGTGTACCTAAATTTAAAAATATTAAACATTCGAGAAAAAAATATAATAAAACTTAACAAAAAATTTCTCCCCTTACATTATAGATTTGATTAATATTTCCCTGATTGGTATTCATTTTCTTCATCTAAATTCTGTTTATCCATTTTCCTTTTAAAGACCTTCTTTTATTTCTGGTTTCCAATGACACTTTATTTACTATACGTTCAGCCTCAAAAATTCGTTTGTTATCAATTATAAGTAAGGCACGTTCCGTGTTGTATCCTGATTTAATGCCCAGAGCTTCAAAGACTTTTATCCTACTTACATATCCATCATTAAAACAAATTACAGCATCCATAACTCCAAATTTCAAAGTTTCAATGCCAACAAAACTGTTTTAGGAATTCGCTCCCAAATACATTTGTTAAAACTTTCATTGGGATTTTGTGTTCTTCCATGAAGGCACTTTTTCAATAAGTCCTTCTCTGTGAGCTCCCGACACCCTTTTTTCACTTTCAATAAAATTGACTCGGGTAAAGAATGCTTGTGAATATAAAATTCCCCGTAACAATGCTACGGTTATAACTGCACCAGCTATCCTCACCAAGAGGACACAAAGCGTGTTGAGGATTATCCTCAGTACTTAGTTTATGAAAATAAATAGCCCATATGGCTCTTTTCACGTCCTCCACAGATGACAAATTTTTTACGGATTGCTAGCCCATAATAATGTTGGATTGAGTCCACTTTTTAAGCGTTAGCCGTCCACGTCCCGAAATATTTTTCCCATCTGATAGCTTAATGCCTTTGCTCATTTTTAGAATGTTTCTCAGCCTTGTGCCCATACGCTTTTGCACATGGCCAACACATTCTAATTTTTCAACTTCTGTGTCGCCATATACTTTTTGCTTCTTTTATAGTAAGAAATCCTTTGAGTCCCCATCACCAAGATACTGCGTATAACATGCTTTTCGTGATGTTTCAGATCGCTGAAATATACTTAATACCCCCCCCGACATTCCATTCCCCCACTGAATCCTTCGTAATTTTTAGCACAATTTTCACATGGTTTTTTTACCCTTACATGAAGAACAATATTTTGTAAGAGCTTCAAAGTCGATAACCTTTCCGTTCTCAACAGACGTAGCACATACAACTCCGTTCAATGAAGAATAGCCTCTTTTATGCCATGTGCCATCCACAGCCACAGCTATATTTGAATTATTATCATTCGCTATGACTGCTTCGTGAACAGCTGCATTCATCGAGTCTTTTCACTAATTGTTTTTAAAACATTTAAAAACAAAGAATTATGGCGTTCAAACTTTGCAGGTGGTGGAGGCAAATTCATGAGCCCACAGAATATTCGAGCAGCAGCTCCACCTTTTCCAATAGCTCTCATTCCATATGTCAATCTTAGGTTAACATCATAACATTTATTTGATATTTTTGATGACATTGTACTCGTCGATTCTTCACAGTTGTGACAAATTATTTCCAAACTCCCAGCTAAACCTCTACGACTTTTTAAATCTTCTCTCAGCTCAATTTTCTCTGAAGAACAGCAATATTTACAACATAAGAGATTTTTCATAAGGGAAGATAATAAATCCAGTTCAACGATTATGTTTACATTTTGAGAATCTTGTTCTTTTAGTAAATCCGGTATTTTAATTTTTCTCCTAGAAGCACTTTCCACGGAATTCAAAAGCAATTCTTCAGTCGATTTAGACATTTTATGTTGATTGCTACTATACTTCCTTCTGCCAATTTTTTTTATTCTTGGCATAATTACTCGTTTAAAAAAGTTAAGATACTTTTAAAATCTTATGAATATTAATAATTATAAGTAAAAATAAACATTTCTTACGAAAATTAATGTAAAATTAAGTAGTTGTATGCCACAAGAAACTTCGGAATAGACGAACTCGGTTCAAAACATTGCCATAAACCGAAATTTAAAGTAAGAAATTTTGTCACACAGCTTGGAACAATAGCTCACGCACAAGCGTGGCTAAAAAGTAGCGGGGTTAACATTCAAACGAAAAAACAATCAAAAGTTAATATAGATAAAACACAGGGGAAACTGCATATTTAAAGTTCAAAGGGGCGTCAAAAGGGGCGTGGTCATTTATTTACATTTTTATTTTTCATATTTTAGGGCTATTTTATTAACAAACATATAAGTATTATACATTTTTAGATTCAGAAAAATAAGCACTATTTTTTAGAAATAAAATTGAAAAATCGATTATTTGAAAGTATATGATGTCCTTGTTTTCTTAATCTTAACAAAGAGCAAAAGTCAGTCATGTACAGTCACTCAAATACCTACTGATTTAAAGTTGTAGCGCGAAAGAGCTGGGTACTCAGGTCATCGACCCAACGATGAAATACTTTGAAATGACAAGTATATGTGTTATATTTTAGTTCTCATAAGTTTATTGTCTCCGCTCTTCCCCAAACTGAGCAAGAATAATTACTTTTGTGTGATAAAATATTGCATTTTTTACTCTTTTTGTTAATTAAATACAATTTTCATTAAATACATAATTATTCGATAGAAAATTATTTCCAATCATACCCGATTCATATTTTTTTCAGGAAAAAAATTAATATTGCGTATTTACCACGATAACATGTCAGATGTTACACATCATATGCGACTATTGTAAGACTCGTTTCTTTTTTTTTTATCAATACGCCTAGTAACTCTCCAATCCACCCCCATACGACTGGATTTCGTAAAAGCTGTTTTTATTGAATCCATGATGAAAAAGCTAAAATGCTTATCAAGGTTCAAGTATGTCGATCTGACAGTCCAAAAACAGAAATTTTTATCAATCACATCCCTTTAGTCCTCACAATGCCACTTAAAAGCTGATTTTCCAAAAATGCATTTCGTAGAGAGTTTTTATTTTATGAAAGGAACGTGCCCAGCAAATTCCAAGTCTCCAAGTCTAACAGTTCAGAAAGAAGAATTGTGTGTAACATCCCCTGGAGATCAATTTTCTTAAAATTCTTTCTGATGAAATTCTACTCGATAAAAGGAATGCCCAAATGAAATTTTCAAGTATGTAGGTCTAACAGTTCAAAAGCCGAAATATTTATGTGTAACATCCTAAAATCTTTGGAACACTCCTTTCGAGTTATTTTTTGCAAGATCCGTTTTTAGCAGTTCTCTACTCCATATTTAAAGCCTGTAAATCTAATTGTTCAAAAACAGCAATATCTATATAAAGTACCACTTAAGCCCTCGAAACAACCCTTGGAGTTATATTTTAGCAAAAACCTTTTTTGTGGTGGATTTCTACTCAAGGAACGTGCCTACCAAATTTTAAGTTTCTAAGTCTAATAGTTCAAAAACAGGAATATTAATACTTATGCCCCGTTAAACAGTGGCAATGCCGCTGAAAGTCTATTTTCGCAAAGACCTGTTTGCAGTGGATCTCTACTCCATGAAAGGAGCATGCCTACCGATTTTCAAGTCTGTAGGTCTAATGGTTTAAAAACGGGATTATCTTTTATCTATAACACCCCCTCGAAAAGGCCTTTGTGGTCTATTTTTTGAAAAACCTCTTTTGTAGTGCATCTTTACTCTATGAAAGGAACATGTTTACCAAATTTCAAGTTTGTCTATCTGGTAGATCAAAAATAGGGACATTTATTTGTAACGGTACATACCCATCACGATCCCCCTTAGGTGTCTATTTTCTAAAACCCTTTCTTAACGGTTCTCTACTACATGAAAGGAACTCGACTTACAAATTTAAAGTCTATAGGTCTAATTATTTCAGAGATATCGTGATAAGTAAGTCACTTTTCTCCTTTCCTATATACATATTGCAAAACATGTCATCCCGGAAATTAATTTTAAATTAATTTTATCATTCTACAATTTAAGAGAGTGAGTATGCCAACTAAATATTTCTATTATTCTGAATGCTATTATACATTGGGAGAAGAAAAAGATTGTAAACAACTAACTTTTGAAGTCTTTTTTCCGTCATGTCATAAACTTGAATTATATAATATATATTCTGGTATAGTATATATTTATTATATCTCAGTTCTCTCTACGTAACATTTAAGTAGATAGATTATACAAATATTTCAGAAATCAGTATTGATATCCCCTTGAAAGTGACACTAGTATGGATTACATTCCTCTGGAAAGTTCCGTAATCGAAAATACAAATAAGTTTTAACCTTACAAAGATAACCTTATTTTGGGAGTTCCGTCCTTGGGGAGGAAACATTTATCTCCATCTCTCACTTCCATTTATGCAATGGAATGCTTTTCGATTGCAGGTAGTTCGAAAAACAATTCTTTAAAAGAAGACTGTCTTTATGCCAGGAAGACTGAAGATTACCATTTCATGTTAGATTTGTTATTTTTTAACTCTGTTATTCTACTCTATTGAAACTCAGAAACAACGTTGTCTTTGTATTAGTCGTAGGTAAATGCATGCCTGCGCCAAATCTGTGATTATTTATATTTATTTTTTATTGGGATTCGCTCAAATAAACAGAAAATCTGCATACATACATACATTAACTGTATTCTGAAAAAAGAAACCGAAACCGGATTATCATGGCAGATTACGATAACTTCGTACATTATTTGATTAGGATACACGCTAGAGCTTCGACAAAACAAATAAGTAAATTTTATTTACTGAGAATAGTACAAAATTGAGTTGTATTCAGATAGGGCTGTTAAAAGGGAATAAATAACTTTCTTCTTCCCCTAGATATTATTCACACTATTCCAGAAGGAACTTTTGTAACTGATTTTTGTTTTCAAAAAGTTTTTCACAAAGTTATACGCCACTAGCTATCTAAAATGCAACACCATGAATAACAAGATGTATAATATTGTTAGAATTATTAGATAGTTAATATACTGCTGGACAATTACTAAGGATGGATAACACTATCATCCATAGCAACCACAAAATGAAAGGAAGCAAAATGTGGAAAATTAGAATAAGTGCGGTATATTAGTAAGAAGAAGTATGAGTATGCAAATTTTTTTCCACGTCTGTTTATCACATGATAGCGTTCATAAGAGCTTTAAAGGTTTTGACGCGTTTGGACAGTTGTTGTTTCAAGTCAAAGTTTTACAGGAAAGATTTAATAGACGAACTTAAAATTTTTGGCATGTCTTCCCGACATCACATAGATGATTTTATGCGTTTCCGAATTATTGGAAAGATCGAAGAAGGGCAAAAAATAACAGATGTTGCCAGGGAGTTTGACATCGCTCACAGCGTTGTTTCACGGCTGTGGAAGTCATTTAAAACTACTGGAATGTATAATAGACGGCACAGGGGAGGTCGTGTTAGAAGTACGACGCCTGCAGAAGACAGATATATCGTCCTGTCAGCTAAAAGGAACAGGCGCACCACAGCTCAGCAGGTGGCAAATCTGTTTCTTGCTGCCTCAGGAAAGCAGATCTCCCGAAAACTGTTGCCAGACGTTTGAGGGGAGGAGGACTATACGCACGCAGACCTGTTGTGTGTGTCCCATTGACCAGACAGCACTGTACTGCCCGTTTGCAATGGTGTCGTGAGCATCACAATTGGATTGAACAGGACTGGGCATGCGTACTATTCTCAGATGAGAGTAGGTTCAGTCTGTCATCGGATTGCAGACACCAACTCATCTGGCGCGAGAGTGGTACTGCTTATCGTCCAGAAAATATCCAGGAAAAGGACCGATATCCGACATGCAGTATCATGGTGTGGGCCGGCATCATGATCAATAGCCGCACACGTCTACTTGTGGTTGCGAATGGGACTATGACGGGCCAACGATACATTGATGAAGTTCTACTTTCTCATGTTCATCTTTTCCGTGGTGCTGTCGGTGATAAATTTGTTTTTATGGACGACAACGCAACATGTCATCGAACACTCGCTCTTCAGGATTGTCTAGACAGCGAGGGTATTCATCGTCTCGTATGGCCAGCGCGTTCTCCAGATCTAAACCCCATTGAAAATGTGTGGGATGCTTTGGGGAGGCAAGTTGCTGGTCGAATCTATCCTCCGACAAAAAAGAACCTCATCCGTGCACTCACAGAGGAATGGGATAAATTGCCTCAACAGCTGCTGGATAATGTTGTGTAAAGTATGGTACGGCGTGTGGAATGTTGCATCACACTCCACGGTGGACATATACCGTACTGATACCTTTATTTAAGGTGCCTGCTGACTTTTAGATGCATTGTTCCATTTCTCCGTAAGCAGATCAAATGAACATTTTTTTTTCTTTCAGATGTTTCACAGCTTTTGTACTTTCCAGAACAATAAATATTCTTTATTCTAATGTCTGAACAGTGTGGCAACTATATTTTTTCTTACTAGGCCTCATGTCTCGCTTAATGTTATGCTACATAGCAATTTGTGATCCGTACTTAGCAATTGTCCAGCAGTGTATAAAATGATTAAAAATACAGCCTTCTGTGAGATAAAAAATACCCGTCAAGATCAGTTTTGAAACTCCAGTCACGGCTTTCAATAGCCCCTGTTACACGCGTGGGATTGAAAAGGTAATATTTTATTTATTTTATTGGGATAAATTAACTAATGACTCTTCTTTCCCAGATAGCCGAAGTAGATCTGATGTAGCAGCAGTTGGTGTATGTAGGTTCCACAAATTGTCGAAGAGACAAATTCAATAAACAGTGACTATTTACGCTCATTTTGTGTCCTGGCTGCAGAAGATCTACATGCCTCTCTGGCACTACCGGATCAAAATTTATAACTAGAAAATCTGGTTAAATTAGGTTTTTCCGGGTTCCTTCCCTGGGCGCCCACCCCAAGCGTCCAATAGATAAAACGGCACTGGTAATAGGTGTAAGTCCGTTAGAAAAGGAAACCAAAGTCACTAATGGAATCTGGAAGAGGATGAAGTCATGAATATTGCAAGAGGCAATAGAGCATCCATTGTAGTGTTGAAATGTGGAGATTAGAAAGTTCTGAACATACATGAGGAAATCCGACTCCAAGAACTGTAGAGAAATAACACTTGATGTTTATTAAACTAGAAATGTGTATTAGGAAGCTATGAGTGGAATCCAATACAATTCTAAAGAGTAATATCTATTGCAAGACCAATACGGTGATGCAAAAGAACACAGTAATGCAAACTCTCATCATGCATTGTTCAGGTCTTAATATGTGAGTAACGTATAGTTTCAGGAAGAAGCGTGATCTTTTGGTAAAAGCAATGTAGTTCTAACAGGCTATCCATGGCATACGTTCAATTAAGCATGCAGACAAAAACACCTGCAGTTTTCAGGCAAAGGTAATCACAGTAATGGACTTACATGAGATGTAGATATGTATAATGATACATGTAGATATTGTTGTGCAACGTACCGTTTTCTTTATGATGAAATGTCATCAAATGGCACGATACCGTTTTCCCGATGTAATAGGATGATCTATCTCAATGATTCCCAAAATGGTCTATATAGTCTATATAGACCTCTAGGGGTCTATGATGACCTGAAAGGGGTCTAAGTCAGTAAAAAATAATGTAGGGGTTTATGATGTGTAAATGGGAGTCTACGCGATAGCGGCTGTCATTAAACCATATCGGGACTTTAATTTTAATAGAAAATGTAATGAAGTAGAACCCAGATTTTTACTTTTTAACATATTAATTTACTATATTTAATGAGATTAATTTGCAATTATATTTTATTTAAACTATTCTTAATATTTTATTGCAAAAATGTACCATCATTTTTCTTGCCAGAATTAAGCTAAAAGTGTATAAAATTGGACGTCGCGAATTGCCCAATTTCTCATTTTGTCACAGACAATCCGCCAGAAAGATGATGTTTTAATCCATGTTTCATATTTAAATGCATTCTATTGAAATTTTGAAATTTGGTTTGAGAATACTTTGATTATGCCACAATAGGCAATGAATCACACCGTCACATTTTGGAAAATAAGTGTCATATTTCAGGAGGAATTGATTGGAATAGGCATTAACGAAGATTTTATAGTAAAGTTTAAAAACGGATGTCAGCAATTTTGACTTTAAAAAGACATACTTGTTATTTATCCTGAATTATGGATTCTCGACCACTATGGTTGAACTCGACAAGATTGATGTTAAATGCGAAAATTTGCAATAAAGGGCCAGATTTATCCATCCGATTAAAAACATTTGTGTTTGTTGCTTAGTTATTTAATTTAATTGTTATTTTATGAATTATTATTTTTTTCAAATTTAAAATTAATTAACATGTGTTTCTTAAATTTTAAACACTATGTTTCACATAAGTTAAAAACTTAAAATCATATACAGTAAGTAGCTAATAGCTATCAAAAAGATATTTAAGTTGATAAATGTGCAAAAATTTAACAAAAGGTAAGAAGGGGTCTACGCGAAGGCAAAAAACATGGAAGGGGTCTATGAGACAAAAAAGTCTAGGAACCTCTTATCTATCTCGTTCATGCGTACATTAGTCATTCTCATCACCGATAGTAGTGCCACGGGACTGCTGCAATTGGTGCTAATGAACAGTTTTCTCACGACACCCATAGATTGTAGATCCACATCACTCTTACTTAATTACGTTTGACGTCATCCCACATTTATCTGACGGATAATCGACATTTTTTACTGGTTAAAATTATTCCTCGAATGAGCTTAAAAATGTTGAGTGATGCTTGTGTTCTTCTTTAATACATACTGAAATTGCTCATAAGGAAAAAAAAAGTTACAGCATTGCAAAATATTATTATGTTTTCCATTCATATAGCACTTAATGGTGATGCAAAAAGTGCCGAATATGATCTATGAAACGATGCTATGTGCATAACCCATTAATGATATACTCCTGTTGAAAATTCCATATCGTACATTATCTCAAGACATGCTCTCAAGATGTAGAATTTTAGGTTGCAGCAGTAACCGTTTTTCAATTGTAGGCAAACTATTACCTTTAAGGTATCCGACTACGTTCGGAACGGGATTTTAAAATTACGTATAAATGGATAATTTTCATCATATTTAGTGTCACTTAGATTAGAATAGCTGTATATAATTGTTTTAAGGACATTTTTACAAAAAAAGAATATTTAAATACAATATTTCGGCGAAAAATTAACTTAAAGTAACCTTTTTTCAAAATGTTCTCCTTTTGTGAAAAATGCTTCTATTATGGTAATATTTTGCCTGTATATAGATCAGATCTGTGTACTGAGGCTAAACCATAATTTTTGAAAAAATTCATATTATTTTCAGAGTTACCACAAATTAAAATAATTATTGGCGTTTTTTTCTTAAAATTTCTCTACTCTGTTGTCGTAAGACATGGATAAACCCACTTCTAAGTTATATATTTCAAGAATTCTAGTTGAGCCTCTGTAGAGAGGTCTAAGCTATATGCAGGTAAAATATTATTATAATAGAAGTATTTTTCACAACAGGAGAATATTTTGAAAATGGGTAATTCTATGTTCATTTTTGTCAAAATATTGTATTTAAATAATTTTTTATTGTAATACTATTCTTAAAACAATTTTATATACATTTTCTAATCTAATTAACACTGAATTTCATAAATATTATCCATTTATACGCTTTTACAAAATCACGGTTCAGAACGTAGTCGGTTACCTTAACAATAGCAGCAGCATGAGCTGCATACACATAAAGTGTATTATTATTATTATTATTTCATATCTATAAAAAAACACGAAATATAAAAAATTTGTTTATTCAATTGTATTTCTATTGTTTGTTTTAACCATTGAAATAAATCTGACTGAATGATTTTTTAAAGGAAATAATGATAGTGAGTAATAAATAAATCATATCAAAATCAAATTCTGGCACAAAAAATTATTTACTGTATAAAAAGTTTAATCAAGAGAAGAATAGCAGCATGAACAGTAGTAAAATAATGATAAAATGTGATAAAAAGTCAAATAAAATGAAAAAAATAATGTGAATTATTTTTTAAGATCTCTCTAGGTGTGACGAGTAGCTTCAGAAAAGCAAGTAATGAAACACCAAGCGCTTATCTTTTTTCTCCAATTAGACATGAACTAACTACTAACAATTTATTTTCACATGCATAGGCATTTATAACTTTTAGGCGTGTTCATGGAATTCTTTCAAAAGAGAGAAACTTCCCAAAATACTCTTTTAAAACCTTAAAAATTTGTTTTTTTATCAGAAAAATTATGTCTTCATTTTCATTCTTTTAATTTTTCCAAATTTTGTATGTCATTAAATTTGTTATGTCTAAAATGAAAGGAGAAGCTTCTTTATTATACACTAAGAGGAATAATTTAAGTTTTAAAGAGTAAACAAATTCTGCTACTAGGACAAATACATTTCTTACGTAGAAAATTTAATACAAAAATTTCTATTTCGTTTGAAAACAAAAATATGAAACAACAAACCTAAACTATCCCATGTTCAAAATAACTCTGGGAAATTGATAATAACTTGTGTAGCAGACGAAAAAGAAATATCTTGATCATTATGTGAAATCATGACAATCTGCAGGGTAATGTTATAAAATTAAGTATATAATTATTAACTCTCATATTTGAAAAAAACTTAATTACCCATATCTCTATTTAAATATATATAATCTCGATATTAAAATATTAGTATTATTATATTTTATTAATTATATATATAAGAACACATTTCCTACTACTTGACTCTTTTACATAAATTTAAAATATTTTTCATTTCTTTAGAATTAAAGAATGAGATTATAATGCATGAAAGTTTAATATGTTATTTTATATTAATATTAAAGTTAGTGAATTATTATGAAAATGCCGATTATCAACTTTTCTTAATAAGACTAATTTGAAGAATATAGAAATATTTCTCGAATTATTCAAATGATTCAAGTAGTTTCAAAGTATTTCTCTTTAAATTGTCTCACTGGTTTAAGGCTGTATCCGGGAAATTTTGTGATTTATGTGTTTTTCAGTGCCCTTTGAAACACACGAGGAAAAATCAAAAACGTATAATGGGACTTTAAAAATTCTCTTTCCAAGGTTTGGCAACAGCGCTGAAATTTCAGTGCACACACAGGTTTCATGCCATCCGCAAACAAGAATCGAAACCCTCCTTTTCTCTTTGGTGCAGATGGACAATAGATATCTGCCATGTCGAACAATGTCCTACACTCCAACGATAACGAGGCAAGGCGAGACATGTAGTACAAAAGTGCTGCAACTACCTCTCATTCAGGGCTGGATACTAGCGCTGATGCCTAACCTTCGATTTGCAAACGTCACTTGACTTTTTGATTTTTTCTGGTATAATTCAGATACATATAGAAATCAGTAGATTTTATTTTTGCAGATGTAATACACAAAAATGCTAAACATTATTTAAGTTAAGTTTTTCTCATTCCCATTTTTATTTAAATCTCTGACGGGAACATGCGTATCTCAGACGAGAAGGATTTGCTTTGATGTCTGTAGATAACGTTGTGGTGTGATTTTTGGAGTGGACTGCCTTGACGTCTTCCGTTGGAGTCTACCTAGTGAGATGTTTATGTGTTGGTCCTTGTGGCGAGTTTTTTAAACTCACGATATGGGCGATTTTTCTTATCTATCACCGTCTATCAGTATCTATATTCCTATAGTTTTTTCATTTTGGTATTATTATTTTTAGTTATTTTTTCATGAATATAAATAATTTCTAATCAGTCTTTATAAATATACAGGTCACAATTTTTGTGATAAAAATACATTCATATAGTATACCTCATAAAGGCTTAAATATCAAAAATTCTTCTCAATTTCATGAGCGATAAAGACATTTAAAACAGTCCTTAACCTCTTCAGGACGGGTCGTTTTCGTCGCTAAGTTTAACTTAAGGAAAAAAATATAAATAATAAAATTTCAGTCCTAATGTCGTAATTTGTGGTACCCCTTTAGATTACTACACAAATTGTCAGTTACATTAAAACTATAATGGATTAACGTTTTTCCTTTAACTTACATGAAATTATATAAAAAAATAAGACTTACCGTGGGAAATAAATTTCGTAATCACTATTGAATTTTTTCCAAAATTTTCATAGACAAAACACATTAAAACACTTTCAAGTTAATAAAAAAATTATGACAAATATTATTTACACAAAAATAGCAAAATTAAAATGAAGATTGAGTGTGGAAAATTTGGAAGCATGGATAAACGCAAAGTCCTACATTGTATGATCTGCAAGCATAAGATGTTTGTTGCTTTTTTTTTTTATTTACAAGCGGTTTGTGATTATACATTTTGGCTTTTATTACCCTTTTGTTTCATATTAAGGTTAGGAAAATGCCTTCAAAACAATCATATGATAACCGGAAGTCAAGGTTTTTGAAATAAGAAAAGTACGCGAAATATATCCGAAAGCAACATAAACTGTAACAGAACTGACGTTAAAACCCTAAAACACTCCACACTGTTAAGAAAAAGAAAATAAAAAAAAAAAACATTTGGAAAGTTATTAGAAATGCGAATGTTTTTTTCAAGTGGAAATTTTATGAGCTATTTGTTTACATTTCGATTATCGCCTCCCCCGCCACAGCAAATGAGCAAAATACCAAATCCAGGAAGAATATAAACAAACTGAAGGTCAGGTTACTTTAACTATGATCAGTTTCAATATTATGCCATATGGTGCCATCTAGTGGTCATTACAAAACATTCCAGCTGAAAAGTCATATATGCACCACCCGGCCTACAAGAGCCTTTTTCTAAAATGCATATATGCACCTCCCGGACATGAGGTGCATCCGTGATGAATGCATATTTGCACTGCCCATCGCAAAGGGGTTAAGGTAATAACATTTTTTTTAAAAAAAAATGGCGTATCCATCTGGCAGACGAATATTTCTAAGAGCGGCAAAAAATGATGTTCCGGCCAGAAGGATAAAATCCCCAAATTTTCAAGTGTTTAAATTTATATTTGCAAAAACAAATAAATAAATAAATAAAATGTTTAAAAAAAAGTAAGCTTAATAATGAAGAAATGAGAAATTAGAACAAACATCTTAAGTAAAGCAAATGATCATACGGATATAAGCGAATCGCAAAAATATAATGAAAGAGAACTTCCTTTAAGCCAAGGAATGAAAATGCTATCTACTTTTATTTTATTGTTTACAGAAGAAAAATGTGTTGTGATAACTCTTCCTCTATAATTGAAAGACACATGCCTGCAGCATAGAAGTCATCAATTCAACATACTTTTTAACGTCAGTACATTTTTTTCAACCTTAATCTTATTAAGAGAATTTCTCTCTTTTTCACTTATGTTCTTCGCACAGAAAACATTTTTATAATTCCTGTGATTAACCTAGTTTAGCTGCTCGAGAAATCAATTTAATAATCGTAAGCTATTTCTTGGTACAGAGAGCACACACACAATTTTTTTGAAGAAAGCTCTTTGATGGCTTGGCAAATGAATAAAATATCTTCATTTTTTATTAAGACTGACATTTCTCATATTAATATAAAATGAAATGTACTAGAAGCAATTTTTTTCTTTAAGTAATTATTATTGAAGCTGTGCCAGAGATCTCAGATATCTAAGAAACTTGAGTAAAACACATGAGAAAATTCTGTTTTGATGCATTCCATGGGCTTTTTCTGGTAAATGTGGAAAATTCTATATAACAAAAATATAATTTTTAGTTTATGTTGGATTTGAAAAAAAAACTAAATTTAAGCATTTGGAATAAAAGATTTATTTATTTATATTAAGTTTATAAAGCAAGCAAAACAGATTTTTATTAATTAAAATAAGAATATTTATCTCGATTAGAACTACAAAAGAGAGTATATATAAATAATACAAATATCTTATGATTTTCTTAGTTTAATTTTTACTTAAATTACTTTTATTTCACATTCTGTGATATGAATGCGAAATCTGGTAAACATTCCGTAAAGTGTTTTGTAATAAAGTACAATACCAAAAAGAATCCCTTTGTGCAACTTTCATGATGTACAATAAGGATTACTTGAAAAAAAATATATAAAAAGCATCAGAAAACCAGAACATGTCTTTGATGTACGAGTGTAATGTCACATTCATTTTATTTTAACCAATTGTAGACTATTTTTTTTACTATCTTAATTGCCGTCTATATGAGTCTAACACATATTCTCGCTCATTTCTTATAGTGCACAGGAACTGTGCTATATGTACATTCATTATGTGGCATTTTTTCCCCAAAATGAGTGGAAGCATAAATACGTATACCGCATATGATCTTCGACCTATGTTTTATGAGCGTGATTGCTTCGTGATCCTTCAATACATTCAGACATCCTAGTTAGTGAATGTTGATTTTTCGAACTAAACTTTGGCCGATGTAGCCGAGTGGTATAGGTACAGGATCGTGGCTGGCTTTGTCACGAGTTCGAGCCCAATACCACTAAAGATCCGCCGTGTAGGGCAGCTATGCACGCTAATTTGTCGAGAGCTCGAACGTCCTCCCATTGGTGTGGTAGTTAGGAGAGGGGGTGCCAGCTCAGCTGCGCTAAACGTCACTTGACCATGGTTCTAAATTATGTGGTCCATCGCCAAAAGCCCTCGTGTAGCTGAACAGTGGAACGTTATTATTCACGCACTCGCTCACTTTCGAACTAACCGGAAACTCAAATTCTGACATTGACTTCGAAGGGCGTATCTCACATTTTTGTTTTTTTTCCTTTCAGAAGAAAACTTTCATTCAAAACACCCTCAAAATCAAAAGATTAAAATCCGTTACATATGACTAACATAAAATGATTTTTTTATAAAATTCCATTTACTTTTTTTTAGCAAAGAAAATTTATTTATCCCTTAAACTTGACAAATTGAATAGTAATAACCATTTACACATTATGGAACAATTAAAACGCCCAAACAACCAATGTTTCTACGGTACACAGAATATTTAGCAAAATCAGTGATCGCTACAAAAGAAATATTATTGGAAATTTATTTGATTGGTCAAAGGGAATGCACACTACATTAAAAACAGTCACAGAGTGCTTGGCAGAAAATTATGAACTGTAAGAATCACCAAACTTCGTCAAACACAATTGAAGAGATATAAAAAGATTGACACTTTCGTACTATAACAACCCATTGGCAACATTATATGAAACGAAGCACCTAGTCTTCAATTAGACACGTGTGAGGCATAGAAAATAGAGGGTTGCCAATTTGGCAAATTATTAATAGAGTGATTGTTGCGGTAATACGTAAGTGCCAAAACATTTAATAAAACACATTAAACAAATGGATATGTTAAATTATAGTGCCTAATTTATTGTTCAGATTTCGTTTTTGTAGTTATGTAAATTTTACGTTTGTTTCAAAAATATATTTTTGCCTTTTAATACACAATATTTCAGTTCTTCAGTTCCAAAAACTACAGAAACGCACTCATCTAAAACAAATTCTGAAGTCAAAGAAAAAAATGTATACGTCTGGATATTTTATATTCAAATATGAAACATTTCTACCTGAAAAGTCAAAATAATTCTTTTCTCAGGTAGTTTTATAAGACGACGAAGAGAGATTTTGGAAAAAAAGATTTGTAAATTGATATAAATGTTCTTGGATTTCTTCTCTCAAGATATATGCAAACACTAGAGGATCTTTTCGATTCTTTATATAAAGTGATATACATAGAAAGATTCATTGAGATTCCAAATAGTAGCTGTATTGAAATCCTTTGTACTTCTGAATTTAGATTCTAGAGCTTTCATTGCCACATTTAATTTTGAATTAAATGTAGAAACTAAATGCAACAGCGATCATCGTGAAAAAGAATTGAATAAAACTAATATTTTTTATATTCGGCTTAAAGAGACGTAGTCACGATTTATATAGGTACATCCAAGTTTTTTATTGAAACTTATTAGGTTCATTTTAAAAGGAATGTCCGCAGTTAATAAGAATTATCTGTGTTTTTTTAAATATAATTTGAACTCTATTTGACCAATCAATTATACAGAACCTGTGAAGGGTAATATGGTGGCTATGATTGTCGCAAAAACCAACATAAAGGCTCAAAAATCATGCAATTTTCCAAAAATGGTAGATAATTATGTTTCTCTTCTATGAGAGATAACTTTTTACACAGAAAATTAAGAAATTTAATAAAGAGATAACTAATTTCATCTGATACGGAAGTTAAGAGAAAATAGGGGAAATTTGCGTGTTTGAAATTTTTGAAAAAGTAGGAAAATAACTCATTTTCATTAGTTGAATATTTTTAACTACTTTATTATTTAGAAATACGCAAAAGGTTTATTCCTGTTATAGAAACAAGAAACATTTTTTCAGAGTTACAGTATTTTACACATACAAAATCAATGTTTTCTTTAAAATTTGTTTTTGTGAAATATTTCTCTTGTCAATATATTTGGCTTGAATAATAGAAAAAATGATGGTATTTGTTTTATTGTGGAAATTTATTTATTTTCAGAAGTAATTTATATGATGTGATGTATTATTTTCTTTTAAAGCAAAAGTTTAAATTTTACACTTATCTAATGAACACAAAGGCAGTATTCTGTTCAAATTCCTTGACGAGAGACACATCATAACGTTGTAATCATAAATTTTTTCTCCTTTCCTCTTTAAGTGTTTTGAATGGGAGAGTGAGTGCTTATATAATTTTTCATTTTTTCGATCCCATTATAAAAGGTACTTCAACTGTACAGAATAGGGAAAAACACTATCTTGAGAAAAAACTTCATGTTTGACTAGTGATAGCTAAACATCCCGTTTCCAGGTATTGAATTTTCCTTTGTCATTAAATTTATTATCGTCTTTTTAATTATATTTGCCTTTATATTTTAACGACAATTCTAAAATCAATAGAGGAATATACATATTCTAATGATTATTACAATTTTATTGATATGAATTATTTATCAGAGCATATGAGAAAATTCATTATAATTTTTTTTCATTAATGAGCGTTGTCTGTTTTAGACTAATATGAAGATAATCCATTATATATTGCTTAAATTATTAGTTATAAAACGGTTCATAACAAGTGATTATTTTTTCTTCTTCTCAGGACACTTTTGTTTTTATATTTAACTTATTCTTAATATTCCGTTTCTGAAATAGTATATTTGCCTAAAAATATGAATTCAGTAAATATTTATACCAGCTTCAAAACTGATTTATTTTGTTAGTGTAATTGTTTTAAATTTTAAATGAGGTTTATCATTTTGCACATTTATATTTACAAAACTATTTCACAGTTTTAAAATACATCTTGTCATACATTAAGCATTCGCGTTATTATAAGCACAAATCTAAAATAAAATCACACACACACATATTTAATGCTCATAAATCTAAATAGTAAACGAATATAATTGAAAAACAGTTGTAACTCCTTTGTGTGTTTTTTTTTCTATTTTTAAAACCTTTTACGAAAGTCATTTGGTAAAACAACACTTTGTACATACTAGTTTTAAAATTTTTTAAACTTCACGATTTGATGTTTCTCGGATTTTTGAATCATCTTATATCTCAAAATAAGAAAAAGGTAGTAATCACAAAGATTCGTTTGGCAAATGCATACTTCTTTTACATTTAATTATAATCCCTTTATTTCTAGATTATTATCTATTTTTCTAATGGTTTCCATTTTTTTCTAGATTTAATGCTCACACACATTTTATGTGTTCATGTACTTATTTTCATGAATTAATGATACTGACAGTTTGAGGGAAGAAACTTTAAATTCACCTTAAAAAAGTAAACGTAAAGCCTGTTTCCTAAGCGCAAGGCTCAGAGTTAAAAGTAAATGTGCCATAGTGTAGAGAGATAGATAATCAGCAGTATAGAATGGTTAAATAAAATATTAATGGACTATTATATAATTAGGACTATTTATCTATACAAATCCGGTGTTTGTCTTCCTGACTAGTTGACGCCGAGGCTCCCAGTACCGACTGACGATGTCGTCAGTCGGGTATCCATCGAGTCCAGTGCATTGGGGCAGGTGGTCGCTATCCATTCTGACATGGCCGCGGAGTGGGCAAGTCTCATCAGCAGCCAGGCCAATCCATTGGAGGTATACTCCCAAAAACGTTATGCCTTATTGTTAGGCGAAACTGGGCAAACGCTTCAGCTCTCTCCAGGTGCCTCGGGATTGGACCAACAGTGGCCAGAGTTTCCCATGTCTTTCCATGGTTCTTGATTTTTGGGGAGGCCATAACGGTATATTTGTCAATTAATGTGGAAATAATGCTCTTTGCCCTCCTGAGGGTCAATGGAACTTCGAATTGAAACGTTTCGGCTCCTGGCTTGGCTTTTTGGCCAGCTCTCTCATTTCTGAGGATCCCAACATGACTTGGTCCAGGCATATCAGATTAGTTCTGCAATTATAGTAGGGTATTGAATTGTGTTTCTCGAAGTGGGGGGGGCGCACCCTAGTGGGGCGTGATAAATCCTATGATGGGGTGCGGGACTATTGAAAAGTCGAAAACAAAAGAAGAGATTTCAAGTCAGCATGGTATCTAAAACAAGCTAATTATCACTGGTTTTGAAATGCTGTGTGTAAGACACATCTTACGGCTTTTTCGGTACATAATTAATATTTTATTTAACGTTTAATGAAACTGAGATACATGAGATTGCTATGAAAGGTATCGTACTCTTAATTTACTAACGCGTGGTGTCTTTGATTATTATTATTCTTAACGCTGGAAAGACTGCAACTTGGTATATACCTAAAAGCAGTCAACATGACTGCATTGGGGAAGAATGATTAAAGTATAAAGAAATTTGTTTATAATTAACATTTGACATTTTTTTATATTATTTAAAGTCATATAACAAGTTATTAGTAAATATTAACAATAAAAAAAATACTTCACATGAAAAAAATATATTCTAAAAAATTCTAAGGAATTATACATTAAATATGTAATTGTTTTTCTAATTGAAATTAAAAAAAAACAGTCAAAATGACTTCGTTGGCCAATCTAGTGTTAAGCACTCGTCATCTTGGCATACTGCAACTTATTAGAGATTTATCCATAAGCCACACAGTTCTTCTCACACATACAATATAGCGATAAAATTTTCAAGCTTAATTTTTATTGCGCCCCTTCTCATACAATAATAATATATTGAATGCAATAATAATGTACGTCAACGCTAAAGCTACAATACGGCATTAATTCTGAACTGCACAGATTATCCAGATAGGTATTAAATGTTGCATATCTTACTTTTAAGGTATTTTACTACGTTCGGAACCGCGATTTTAAAAAAGCGCATAAATGGATAATTTTCATGATATTTAGTGTTCCTCAGATTAAAATACATGCATAAAATTGTTTTAAGGAGATTTTGACAGAAAAATTATTTAAATATAATATTTTGGTAAACAAATTAACTTAGAATAATCTTTTTTCCAAGTGTTCTCCTTTTGTGAAAAATGGTTCTATTATAATAATATTTTGCCTGTATATAGCTCAGACCTCACTACAGAGGCTCAACTAGAATAAGTAAAAAATTCACATTATTTTCAGAGTTACCACAAATTAAAATAATTATTGGCGTTTTTTTCTTAAAATCGATCCCCTCTGTTCTCGTAAAATATGAATAAACCCACTTCTAAGTTATATATTTATTATATATATATATATATATATATATATATATATATATATATATATATATATATATATATATATATATATATATATATGTATATATATATACATATGTTACATAAACTCCTGTTTGTGAAAATTGCAACACCATGAAGGAAGCATCATAGTTGAATGAAATTTAAAACACAGTTGAATGGTAATGGTACAAATAAATGATTATATTTTCAAACCAAACAAACAATTAAAAGAGATAGAAATTAGTATTTTGTGTGGCCACCACGCGCCGAAATAAGAGCTGCTACACGACGCGGCATGGAGTTGAAGAAATTTTGAATATCTGCCTGCGGAAGAGTATTCCATATTGTTTGTATGCGCAACCAAAGTTCGTCGGTCGAAGCAACAGGACGAAGATCATGAGCAAGACGCCGCCCAACGATATCCCACACATGTTCAATCGGTGACATTTCCAGCGAATACGCAGGCCAAGGAAGAAGCTGTACCTGCCGCGAATCAAGATAGGAGTTGACAGTCTTGTCAACAAGTGGACGGGCATTATCCTGCTGGAATACAGCCCCTGGCAATCCTTGCAGGAAAGAATTCGTTTATGTATCGGGTACTGTTCAAATTGCCCACAATTTGTAGCAATTGTGGTCCTCCATGATATGCTATGGCACCCCAGACCATAACTCCGGGTGTTAGTCCACTGTGGCGTTCGATAATGCACTCCGGAATGTGCCGTTCACCGGCCTAGCGCCTGACACGAATTCGGCCATCATGGTGCCACAAATCGAAGCGGAATTCGTCAGAAAAGACGACCTGCTGCCAATTAGCACGCCAGCTCCTATGCACATTGGCCCATTGTAGCCGCAGGTGGCGATGGTTTTGCGTGAGAGAAATCTTGTATAAAGGAATCCTTGCGCGCAGCTCATCCTTGCCCACTGCAGTAGACGTCTCCGAATTGATGAAGCACACAATGAAACACCTGTAGCTGTTGACCACTGTGCTGCCAATTGTCTAGAAGAAACTGTGCGGTTCGTCTGAGCCATTCGAACCAGTCGTCTGTCATCGCGAGCTGACATCACATTTCGGGGTCCACTCCCGGATTTCCGAGCTGTCCGACCCTCGTCCGACCACTGCTTCGAAACACGCATGATTGTGCTGCTGTTACGCTGCACACGAGTGGCTACAGCACGATAAGACAATCCAGCTTCACGAAGGCCGACGATTCTGCCCCGTTCAAACTCCGAAATTTGCTCAAATTTCGCTCCCTTTCGTCGACGAGGCATAGTAAAGGTTCAGTTAACGTTTACACTACCATATAACCACTGATAATCATACACGCCTCGCTACAGCCATCTATTTATATTCGGTTCGATCCGCCCTTCAGAGGGCGCTGCTCAGCATACGCATGCGCTACCGGTCTTCAATTCTAATCATTTGCATATCATGCCCTACTTTACACACACACACATTTCCTGAAAATTTCAGCTCACTCGCGTTGGTCCTTCGTGGTGTTGCAATTTTCACAAACAGGAGTTTATATATATTCCGATGCAAGAAATATATATTTATATATTATTTATCCATCTCATTTTCTACATTGTTTAAATATTAATTGTTTTTCCTTCTTTTTTTTCAAAAGACTAATAATCTCTTTACATTCTCAATTTTTGTTCTACAAAACATTAATTAGCTTTCAATCTTTTAATTCTTTGTTAGTTATAGATGTAGATTGACTTTAACAAGTGTCCACTCTTTCTGGAGGAGCAGACATTCTTAATCCAAAATAGGTGAATTGGACCACACATGGGACAGAGGTCTATTAGGTGATATTAGTTTTACATGCCTTTTGAGTGAGGTATAGTGCTAATCTACCATGGTTTATTTCATATTTTACGTATTACTCTTTTCCCCCTTACTTCTTGTAAGCGCCATCTGGTGCTTTATTTTAAATTTAAACACATGTATGATAATTCAATTACATGTGTTATCGTCCGTAAGAGTTAATTTCTGCTTTATGATTTCCATATGATGCTAATATAATCTTAAATTATGAGCAAAATTATTTTTATTAACCGAAATTACATTCTTGGTAAAATATGTTTACATATTGAATGTTTAAGTGTATCAGATAGCTGGAATATAAGAACTTTAAATTATATTTTACTTCTAAATATGGAAGACAAATTTAATTCTTTTTATCATATTCTTACTGAATGGTGTATTAAGATAAGACTTAACAAATTAGGTATTAAACCCCATTTCCAAGAAAGATGATCAGTGATATCGAATGACTGTTTTTTCGAAGTAATTAGTATTCAATTCAAACAAAAGCAAATATTTATAACTGTATTTTACATTTTCTATGAGGAGGTTCAAATCCAGCAGATGGCTTAAAATCTGCCCAGATTATTTTATGTTTTACTTTACAAATACAAATTCTTTGAACTTGACGTTAATATTTTGGGATTTTATGAAGTTCTGGTACAATTTGCTCTCGAGTGTAAAGATGCAGACTCTATCGAGGAATTTAGAAAAAAATATTTGATTTGTGTAAATGCTGAAGGTTATTTGAAATTGATGTAACTGAAATGCATACACATATTTAAAAAAATAATTATTTGTTTAATTGCTGTGTTAAGCTTGCGGTTCTAGTTAATAAAATGTAGTAGTATTCTTTATGGTGTATGTCGCAAAGCAGTACTTCTCAAAGTTTCAATGCTTGTGACTCAATATCCAATCGTTATTTTCATCGCACCCCCCTGCACATAAACATAATGTATTGACTTCAAAAATTCTAAACTTTGACTCTAAAGCTTCAATACGACTTTAACCTCTTAAGTGTTACCGGCGTATATAAACGTCTCACTCAGTCGAAACGTTAATTGTCCCGGACGTATATATGCGTCTTTCCGATGTACGATCTTTTCTCTGTACTGCTATCCACAAAATTATTCCGAAGGCTTTGGAATGCAATAATAGGATGTTAACAGTGATTGCGAAAGATTTACTTATTTCAAAGAATTAGATTGTTACTTTTCTCTCCGCCAATACACTACATGCACTCGCCTTCGTGTTAAAAAACGATGACATTGAAGAGCGAATCGCGTAAGCTTTAATCGACAGCTAAGGGATTAATTATAAACCGTACAGATAATCAAGATAAGTGTTAATTGTTGTATGTAATTTTATATATGACAAGTCCATGGGGTCTCTGGTAAGTATTGAACTTGTTCTTAGTATCGTTAAATGAATTATAAATGTATCAGTACTGCACAATGTATTTTATAAGGGTGTTTTATATCATTATAAATTTACGTTTCATTTTTTATTATATCAGAATAAATTTCGTTCGCTAACTTTCTGTAAATTAATACTTTGTTTTAAAATAAATTCTTGTTTTCGATTTTTCAATATGTTCGCACAATCCCTCCCCCTCCCCTTCTAGAGTTATCACGCCTCTCTTGGAGGGTGCACCCCACAGTTTGAGAAAAGTTGCCGTAAGTGCTTATGGGACCTACTTGAAAATAAAATCATAGATTTTATCAAATCCTAAGAAATTACTATTTTTCCCAACATAAATAATTGTATATAATTATGAAATTTATTGTGCCATTCAGAAAAAATGCTACTATGTGAAACGAAAAACATAATACTAATTAAAAATCAAAGTATATTTAAAACTACATTTTCCAAATAATATAATTGAGAGTACAACACTCATAAACAACACTTTTCTGACATACTTATTAGAACAAACATAATTACATTTTAAAATAATTAATAATTCAATACAGAAATATTTTGCAGTGCCGTATGTTTATTTTGATAAAACGTTCGAACTCGAAAAATATTACGAGTAAACAAAATATTAGCACGGGGAAAAAAGAGAAATCTTTTAATTCGTATTCATTTGTTAGCTTATCAATGGAAAATATCAAAAGATGAAATGTAGAAATGTCATTTTTAATATAATGAAATATTTTATCTAAAGAATAAGAAAAGATTTATTAATTTCGATTCAGTTCTCTAACAAAAGATAAATATGTCTCTATTCGTAATATAAAAAAAAGTATTTCAAATCCAAAATTATACAATCCATTCAAAACTGTATTTACAAGGGAATGTGCTAGACGTAAAAAACAGAAAATTTGCAATTTTTAAAAGCACTTTAGCAAATTTCCGGATAAGGATTTCTAATTGTTGAATTAATATTTGGTGGGAAACATACTAGTCATTTCAAAAAAAGACGTAATAAGGTATTTATTCATAGAAGTATTTTAAAAATATAGCTATTTATCTTATTATTTCTACATCAATTGTAACTATTAAGCAAGGAATGAGCTCCGATATTCAAATAATATTAAAGTAAATTACTTACTGAAAAGAATTTGATTAATCTCTGTTAAATAGTTTTTTTTTCTTCTTAGTTTGGTTATGTATTTGTTTAGTCATTTTAAGTTTCCCAATACATATATATATATATATATATATATATATATATATATAATTTAAAATAGGGACTTAAGCAGCCAAATAAGTTTTTAACTTAATTATTAACCCTTATTTTTGTTTATTTTTATAGTGAAAAATTCCCTGTTTGAGCTTTATATACATAAAACTTACTTTTTTAAAAAATTATTTATTTACAATGAAAATGTAGTTAATATATCTGAGTAAATAGAATGAATGGTATATGATGCTTTTTTAATTCTAATTATAAAATATATATTTGTAGGAAAAATAGGATATTTTAAACAAGTTTGCAACAAGATTGCAATTATATGCCTTTTTCGTTTTGTTCATGATTCTCTACATGACTACTAAAACTTAAAGAAAATAATCAAGCTAACAGTGAAAGAAATTTTACTAATGCTATATTTCTTAAATATAATACATGTTTATTTAAACATTCTTATTTTATCATTCATTACTTTTTTCTTGGAATATAAATATGTTATTAGAATACATATACATTTTCAATTATTTGTTAGCATAAATTGCTTATGCTAAGATAATTTTAGTTTGAATTTAGAGCTGTTTCACTAAGAAAACATACAAAAAAAAGAAGAGAAATTTAAGACCAATGCGAAGTAAATTACGCCACAATTTAAGCAAAAACGTAAAATATTTTTCAAAGCTTTTAGTTTTGTTGTTTTTTCGACTTTAATCTGAATAAAGTAAAGAAAAAAAATTTGATAAAAAAATTTCCCGTTACGTGTACTTTGTGTTCATTTTTCTCATTCAATAACCACTCACAGAGAAAAAGAAAAAATTATTATAAGTTTCAGAATCTATTACACTAGTGTGAAATTCATAAATACGCCCTCACTACCACATAAATCTCCAGTATCTTTCATTGAAATAGATTCCTTTGTCTGGAAAATAATAAAAGCTTTTTGCTTGAAAGACAAAAGTAGTAGGTAGTAGATTTCTTTTTCTCTCTCATATATTATTATAATGTGGAATTAGTAGATAAAGAAAAGGAATTTTGACGCTTTTACAGAAAACATGAAATCAAAATGAAATAAATAGTTTTAGCTGTCTGATAAGAATAGAGATCTTGTCGCACTTTTTGTAGTTTTTTTTATGAGAAATGTTTTATGAGAAAGAGCCCTGTCAGTTGTTTTTGTCGCACCCGTTTTGTTTCAAAACATTTATATATAACAATAGTCAGAATCAGAAGAGAATAAGTAAATGGATTGTAGTGTCATGTTTATTACCTTTTGAATTTCATGTGACATGTTTATCGACTCTTCGGGGTAGTAAGAGTAAACCTTTAAGAATACTCGTGAAAATTTTAATTTTCAAATGGAATACTCAATACAGTCTGCAACAAGTTTCAGAACTTAAATTCCATGTATTTCCCAGATTTTTTTAGTAGTAATTTCCTTTTTTGTCAACTTGACGTTTATGCCAAATCAAACACTTATGATTAGGATTAGAAGTTTTTCTACCCAAGTAGACCTCGTATAAGAACTATTTCGTCTTGATAATTCTAAAAAGGTATTTGATTTTCCTTTTATGTAAACGGTTCTTTCGACGTTTAATTTAAGAATTAGATGTGGAAACTTTGTAAGGGAGGCTTAATTTTGATGTGGACAACATATTTTTTTTAATTGTTCATCTTATTTCAAAATTAGAAATTACGTTAATAAATTTCATAATACTGGTATGACTAAAAATCAACTGTTAAGATGAGAGATGAAGATCTAAGTGTACGTTGAGAAATAGGATATATTTTTTATTTAATGTTTACGTAACTTATATGATTAATCATGAATTATTTTATTATTCCTACAGAAATTTGTAACTGTACCTGCGCACGCACGCCCAAATTGGGTTAAATTCATATGACTTCATAGTCCCATGATAATGATAACCACGTGTTTTTATCCAAACAGCTGAAAAACCTATGTAACGTAATAGTCATACAATAAAAGCAATCATGTGTTTCTAGCTAAACAGTTCACATGCTTCGTGCTGCCAACTTTTGATATTTTCCGTGACTTTCTCTTAAAAAGTACAAATTTGTCAACAATAATAACGCACAAAAATATAAACAAAATGCATATTATTTAAAATTATAAGCATAAGATAAGATTTTTTTTTATCTTAAAATCTTTGAAGAATTTTTTTTCGTAACATTTAAGCATAATTACCCAACTATGAAATTTGTATTGTTATGAAAGTTTTTTTTTTCTAAATAGAACAACATGTACCATTAGTTTAATGCATGTTTTGAAATCAAGGAAGAACACCTGTTTGTCTTTATTACGTGATCGTCATGAAATGACATCATTTAAACACATAATTAAAGTACATTTTGATAGAAATTAAAGTAATTAATTCTGAGTTTATTTTCTGTTTTCTTTTTTAATTTTCTTTAAGGCTTAGAAAACTGTAACTAAATTTATCGTTTTTATTATGCCTCGTTTATTTTTATTTATATTTTGAAACTAGGCAAGAATGAAATTCAGTAGTTGAAATAGATTTAAATGTTCTACATGAATATCTAGGCAGTTTCTTTTTACAATTTCTTTTCATGCAAAAATATTTGCAAACAGCTTTATATAAAAAAATAAATAATAAAAAAAAACGTTGAAAGATCTCTTTCAGTAAAAACAAAGTAATACACATATTGTATATACATAAATAGTCAAAATTCTCTACTAAAGAGAGACAAATAATCAATAATCAAAACCGAAAAAAGATTGGAATTGCAAAGTAAACTAGACATAAGATTTTAGAAGGATATGTTAGAAATTACAAATAATAAAATTTAAAACATAAAAATATGGCCACTACTGTATTATAAAAATTACTGACAAAGGACACAGCTCTTATATATATATATATATATATATATATATATATATATATATAATAAATATAAATATATATTTTTATATATATATAATCAAATATAAAAGATTTTTTCAAATATATAATTTTTTCATATATAATCATATACATATGCATACATATATAAAAATTTATACACACATATACATATACATAAACAAAAATATAAAATTAATCATATAGTTATATACCTAAGATAACTAAAAGTAGGAAGGAGGCACATAGTATAAAGACAAATTCCTGGCCTTGGGAACCAGGATTGCAGGTTTAAACAAGTTTTGCGGCGCCAACCCCTTCACCTGTAATTTGTCATACTATGTACCAAGAAAAAAGGAAAGAGTTATATATGTGTAGAATTTAAATATTAAATCATTAAACTAAAGAACATATGAACATAAATATAACCTACTAAAACAGATTTATAACGATGGCCAAGAGTGCAGTATCGTATTCCCGCCAAATAAGGAGAGCAGAACCGCATAAAGTTAAATGCGATACGATATAAGAAACGATTAATTGCGATACGATATACGATAATAAGAAATATATATATATATATATATATATATATATATATATATATATATATATATATATATATATATATATATATATATATATATATATATATATATATACTTTTTAAAAATCATAAAAATAAAAATCATAAAATTAGCGTAAAATATAAAGAAACTCAGAAAAATATATATATTTTAAATTTTTTTAAAAAAAGCATGTGGCGCCATCTATTTAATAATTGTAGGATAAATTAGATATTGTCTAAATTTAAAAAAAAACATTACAAAACATAATAACAGTAAATAATTACATTCATACAAATTGTATCATAAAAAACCATTATAAATATAATTACAAAGAAAATTAGCAGGGTATCCATGTTCAATACAGTGATTAAAAAAATTTTTAAGATTTAAAAAATAATATTATCTTTATCGCTAACTAATACTTTATTGCGATAAATATAGTTAAAAATAATATTTCTATATATAGATATTGATAATTTAGAATTCCAGTAAGGCACTTTGATGATATTAAAATTAAAGGCATCTCTTTTATCATAAATATTAGTATGTAGTTTCAATTCCTTAATATACAGTGATACATCTAGGCAATTTGTTTTGATTGGATTATTATTAATTTTAACTAAGTTTAAGTAGGACGGATAAAAATTAATAATAGAATTTAAATTATCATTTTTACCAAAAATAATTAAATCATCAATATATCTAAAAATGTAGTAGTCATTATTAATAACATAACCATATTCATAAAAATGTAAATAAAGATTAGCCAAACTATTACTAACTGGGCCCCCTTGTGGGAGTCCTTTCTCTTTTTTTATATAAAGAACCATTAAAAAAAACTGATATAATTTTCTTTTAAGACAAAATCTATGAGAGTTTTAAATTTGTTAAAATTAATATTAAGTTTATACATACTGTGGTTTTCTAAAATTACTTTAATAATATCATATAAATCAATGGAATTGAAAAGATCTTTTCAAAGTCATAACTATGAACTGAATAAATATTTTTATCATTAAAAAAATCTATAATCTCTTTACTATTTTTAATTATAGCTTTTTACACTGCTGATTAATAAAGTTTTGTATAATATTATGAAGTAATTTGCCTGCAGTAGTAATATATGTTCTAAAACCATTTGTCACAGTTCTAAATTGAACCGGACTTTTATGGAGTTTTGAGTTAATATTAACGTCGCACTGTTCAGCTACACGAGGGCTTTTGGCGACGGACCACGTAATTTGAACCATGGTCATGACGTGGACGACACCTGAGCTGGCACCCCCCCTCTCCCCTAACTACCACACCACACCAACGGGAGGACGTTTCAGCTCTCGACAGATTTAACGTGCACGCTGCCCTACACGGCGGGTCTTTAGTGGTACTGGGATCGAACTCATGACATGCCTGCCATGGTTGGATACCTTAACCACTGGGCTACCGCAGCCCTCCCGGACTTTTATGGAATTTTGGAGTTAAAAATATATGGATACTTAATTTTAGGAATACAATAACCTAATTTTTTGTAAATAGCAATAATACGATTACTAATTTCATTATGTGACAAATCTAATTTTTTAAAAAAACCATTATTAAGAAAGTGATCATAAATTATTTAATAAAAATACTTACAAATCACAGCATAGTTACCAGGTACTTTATCAATGTAAACTATGATAAAATTCTTTTGTAATTCATAAATTTTCTGTTTTATATCTTTAAAAGTAGTTTCATATTGAGAATGGTAGCTAAAATTTATAAGGTCTTTTAAAATATTGTACTTATACTCTTCAAATGCCTCAATAGGTAGTCCAAATTTAATTGCAGAATTTGTAATAAAATTATCTATATCTTTAAAAATTTGTTTTTTAACAGTATTGTTGTTATTAGAAACATTTAATCTAAAATTAATGCCTTTATATATATATATATATATATATATATATATATATATATATATATATTCTTATTCTCTAAAAACAAGAGATAACATCCAACGATCACAGTCGAAAAACACAAATACAATAGAAAAATCACACAATGAAGGACACATGAGCAATCGAAATTAAGAATTTAAAGAAAAGTGGATGCTGCAGTATTATAAACATTGCTGACTTTGGACAGCTAATATATAAAATAATATATATAAAAGTGGGGATGAACATCTTTTTTGGCCAGCCAATCTTCCCCCTTTATGTAAATAATACTGAGCAAAAACCTATGGAAAGTAATGCATATAGGAATATCTAAATCCATTAGAAGATAGAGGTAGCTTGTGTGCCTAAAAATTGCACTTAAAAATGCAGAGCCCGCGCTAAATCTGAGTGCAATAAAAAAGTTATTGCCAGATTCTGGATCCTAATGCAGATTTAAATCATGTGCATGGCTGAAATGTAGAATTAAACAAAAGTGTAAAAAGAATGGAAATAAAACTTAATAAGAAAGTTACAAATTAGGATAACTTTAGTAACACTAGAGTACATACGAATAAAATAATAATAAGTAATTTTATTTAATATTAGAATATGGAGGTAACTATAACTAAGAAATATGTAAGTTTATTGTAAAAAACTCTGATCAATCTCAGAGTTTTTAATTCTTACTCTTTTGAATAGCATTATTCATATAATTATTAATAAAATTAATTGGGTATTTCTGATTTAAGCAATATTTAGTAAAATGTTTTTCGTTATTTATTATTTCTGATTGTGCTCTGACACCAGAAATTTGTGTTGTATATAATTAATTACAATATTTCTGAATATAGAAACATGACATTTGAGAACTTTAATAATATTGAAATTAAAATTTTCTCTTTTATCATAATTGTTAGAAACTCTTAAATTATCTTTTATTTGGATATGCATGTCAATAAAATTTGCTTCATTGTTGTTACTATTTGTATGTTTTAAATTAAGATATTGTGGATAAAGATTAATGTTGGGTAAAAATTTGACTTATATATATGTATGTATATATATTCTAGCTGCATGGCCCGGCGTTGCACGGGCTTTCCAATCTTTATAAATTTTCCCTTTCCTTTTCAAAATCAGCACTTCCATTATTCTTTTCGAAACTAATACTTGAGCAAAAGCGTGTAACTTAATTTCCTCTTTCCTTCATGACGCCAGCACTTTTGTGCGAGTACCATGCGAGTGATTGCTATAATGATGTCATAAAATTCTTTTTCCAAATTTTTTAAACTTTTTCAGTGACCCCCTGCTTTGCAGACATTTTTTTAATGTATAACATATTGTCATGGCTGTTAGCACTTCCTCTTGTGTGCATGTCTTCTATATTAACGTCAATACAATTCCCTTTTTCGAAATTTCTTCCACAGCTTTCCATTGTCAGACACATTTTTTTTTTATCTCGGTAGAGTCCGGCATTACAGTGGCTTTTTTGAGTGTAGAACTATCCCCTCCCGATTATTTATAAATGATGAATTAAAAAATCTTATTGAAATGATTTTTTTCTGATCGTTTGAATATTTGATTAAACATATGTAAGCATAAAAAAACAATATACATATATGTATACATATGGTGAAAAGCCTAATACCCGTTCTTCGAACGGGTGAACTGAAAAATTAAACAACACAGATTGAAGGATAAAGAAGTTTTTAATGAGTTAATTTTACGTGAATTTCAAATTAAACAAAAAAAGTTTTTGTGTAGCTCACCGAAACAAAAAAAAGAGAGAAATAAAACACATTTGTTAAATTTAAGGTATGTAGATCTAATAGCTGAAAAAAAAAGATTTTTTTATTTATAACTCACCGTAACACTCTTGAGGGTCGATTTTTGAAAATACCTTCCTAAGCTAATCTCTGCTCAGCAAATGTAACACATTGTTAAAAGTTTTGTGTAATGAACGCTTAAAATAGTGTAAATAATTTTTATCTGAAAGTATAATACATTAATATTACTTTCTGTGGCATTTCTTTTATGTTAAAATTGTAATATTCGCAAGCAACGCCGTTTCTTAAATTATAATGACGATTCAATGAAAAACATAGCGAAATGTTAACGATAGAGTTAAGTTGGCAAATGCCTAGCTACTTTCATAAATCGAACTTTATTAGAGCTTTGTAAGACCCACCGTGTAGAGGAGCGATGCACGTTAATACTTTATCCAACTGCATTATGATTTACTGCAGTTTTTTTCATGCAATATTTTTTTTGAATCACTACATTTAAAATTAAGGGATATACATAAACAAAATACTCCACTTTGGAAAATTTAATCCGTTAGAGCTAATAAATTAATTAAAGATATTCCACTGTAGAATTAATTATATATACCGTTCACTTAAAAAAAGTAGTCAAATCATTTTCTAAGGTCTTCATTAACATACAAAAACTTAAGACACATACATTTTGACAAACTATTTTTCCGCTAAAATACTCATCATGGAATCCGTACTGCCATATATCTTGGAAGAGTGGATTTCAAAGAATATTTCTGCTAAGTATTGGTAGAATATTCTTTCTAAGTTGGTGTAGTGTGGTAGTTAGGAGAAGGAGGTGCCAGTTCAGGTGTTGTCCACGTCACTTGTCCATGGTCCAAAATTACGTGATCCGTTGCCAAAAGCCCTCGTGTAGCTGAACAGTGCGATACTAATATTCACTCACTCTCACACTCCAAAAAATACAGTACAGTAGTTATTGCGTTTTTAAGTGTAAAAATAATTATATCTGCCTATTCAATTAAAATTTTAGCGTTATAATTAACTAACAACAAACAAATTTTGAAAATTTGTCCAAATGATGCAGTGTGAAAGAGAAAGTTTATTTACTTTAAGTATCAGAACTGATAAAAGATTTTATTTGGAAAAAAGATCAATTTCTTACTACCAAATGTGCATAATAAAATCATTAAAAAAACATTAAAATAAAGAGAGATTTATAACAACCTCTTCTGAAATAAAAAAATAGGCATTATGCTGATCAGTGGAATTAATTAGAAGCGAGCACCTTGCGTTATCCAAAACAAAAACGGTTTTTCACCAACAAAAGATAGATATATGCTGCGGTTTGTTTTTTTGCAGCGCACGCCAGAATTGCTTATAGATGGCAGAATTTTTTCCTCCTTACTTGACAAATATCGTTATATTTTGGACACTTCATACAATATGATTATAAATTATAGCCTATGTGCTATTCTGGTGTATAAGCTATATTACTGTAAAGTATCATTAAAATCCATTCAGTTGTTTTTGCGTGAAAGACCCACAAACATCCTCAAAAACTTTCGCATTTATAATATATATATATATATATATATATATATATATATATATATATACAACGCAATAAATTTCTAGTGTCAAAAAATCAGAAATAATAACTAGAAACATTTAACTAAATATTACTTAAATCAGAAATACCCAATTCATTTTATTAATAATTATATGAATAAAGCTATTCAAAATTGTAAGGATTAAAAATTCTTAGATTAATTATAGTTTAATAATATAAATTTACACTTTTCATAATTATAGTTACCTCCATATTCTATTATTAGTTAAAATTACTTATTATTTAATTCATATATACTCTAGGGTCTCTAATGTTATGGTTTTTTGTAACGCTTTTATTCATTTTTGTTTCTATTATTTTTATTCTTTTGTTAAGTTATACATTTCAGCCATTCACATGCTTTGAATCTGTATTAGGGTCCAGAATCTGGCAATACATTTTATTGCACTCAGATTTAGCATGGGCTCTGCATTTTCAAATTCAATTTTTAGGTAAGTTGCCTCAATTTTGTAATGGATTTAGATATTCCTATCCATTACTTTCAATAGGTTTTTGCACAGCATTATTTACATAAAGGGAGAAGGTTGGCTGGCCAAAAAACATGTTCACAACCCCACTTTATATAAACATTTTTTTTATATATTAGCTGTCCTAAGTCAACAATGTTTATAAAACTGCAGCATCCATTTTATAATTTTAATCTAGTGTCCTTCATTGTATGTTCTTTTTACTGTCTCTGTGTTTTTTTCGAAAGAGATTGATGTGAAATTTTATGTCTTGTTTGTAGAGAATTAGAATATATATATATATATATATATATATATATATATATATAAATATATAATATTATGTATATATATATATATATATATAAATGTATAATATTATGTTGGTGTAAATTTGTAGAATTAATTTCATTTTGGAACAACACACATAAGCTCCTATCATTGTCTTTGAACATTGCCAATCAATGAAGATTACTCTTAGATTTTGATCTCACTTTTCTGACTTTCACACTGCGTCTGTGAGGACATGCACTAATGTGCTATTTTGTTCATTATTCTGCACGATGAAGCCTTGGCTGAAAAAGGATTATAGCATAGCCGGCTTATAACTTGCAACTATAAACTCAATACTTATTAAGAAAATAAATTGCTTTAATGTAACATATAATCATCAAATAAATTAATAAAATATTATTTATATTAAACAAAACAATACACGGAGCAGGCATAATAACCTTGTCACACTAATTGATACATTTTTCAGAAAAAAATAATAAACCTACTAAGCTAAATAATTCTTCTTTACAAACAGAAGCTCTATGGATATAATACAAGAAGCCTTGCATTATTTTCAGATTATTATTTATTGATTATCTTGAAATGTCTGCATCTACTTTATCAAGCAGGGATGAAAACGATCTATAAAAATTAACTTTTTATGGACGTAAGAAGCCTGAAGAAACTTGGTAAATAAGTCTTCAGAAATAAGAAAAAGTGAAGTTTAGTTGAAATTGAAAGTTAGTAGAGATCGAAAATCTAATTAACTTTATCGCTGAAAGTCACTTTTTTCACAAACAATTTAATGCATCAGAGATAAAAAGTAGGCAGGCTTTCTCTTAAGCCCTCTAATTCGATAAGTAAATCACGTCCGCATCAAAAAGTACAAAATAATAGACTATTTGGCCTTTTTTTGAAAGAGTTTTGTGAAATCAAATATTTCTTCTAAAATTAACGTGATTTAAAACGAGGAAAGAGTTTAATCAAAAATTCTATAATGCAAAGTAATTAGGGTAGACTTTTTCAACCCTTGAAATCATCGGAACTAAAATCCTATGGCAAATTAAAATGTCAAAATTTCAATTAAAATTTGTAAAACTTCTTGTACATGATGTGCAATATCAAGACAGGAAAGTTAATTCCTTGTAAAAGTATTGTAGAGGGAATAAACTTTGCCTGTATTGGAATAAGTTTCACCATTTATTTAATACGTATTTTAATTTTTGGTTAACATAGAATTAGCTTTAAAATATTTAGTTACCTTAAAGCACAAAATAAGACTTATTTACCAATTATTACTTATTACCAATTGAAGAATAAACTAATTTCCACAAAGAGCACAATAACCAATTGTATAAAGAGCATAATTGTAATTGGTTAATTAATCAAGACTCAATTTCGACACGATACCATGCAATCTGCTTGTATTCAACGTAAATCTATCTCAAAGCATATCAATTTCATTAAGTTCAATGTACATTTCTCTCATTACTTATATTCTCTTTTTATATGATATCCTGCATGTAAAATTTTTTATTGTTCGCAAATCAACAAGAAAAAACTATACGGGATGAGGATTTAAACAATTTAATACGGTAAGCTATATAAATTATGTTCTAGCTTTTATGTACATCCGTGTTTCTCAAACTGTGGGGCATGCCCCCGGGGGCACGATAAACCTACGAGGAGGGCACCAGTATATCGAAAATAAAAGATTAAAAAAATATTTACTGTAATGAAGTAAAACAAAATATTTTCTGACATAATAAAAATACACATTTACACTGATATTATTTATATATATCATCTTCGATATTACGTCATCAAAATTAAAAGCTTCTACTTCAAACCTTATTTTAGCTATCTTTGATACTATAACCAAATAAAAACATTTTATTTGATTTGCTGTAATCCTATGATCAGAGATTTTTTATTACGTTTCCTTTTCTAACCTAAAATACTACTCTTTCCGAGAAAAACAAAACCCAGACCCATAATCAAAAAAATGTCAGGAACACAAAAGATTCATCACTGTTACATTATTGAAATATTGTGCATTAGCTGTAGGTAGCAGAATGTATTTGCTGCGGTTTGGCCTTCGAACTTACTTGTACGGTTAGTTACGTCCCTTCTCTTATGTATTTGATTTTTCTTTTAGGAAAGTTGTAAATAAACTATTTCTGCGCTGCGCTTTTTCCTTTTAAAATAATTTTATGATTTTTGGAAAACCACCGAAAGCCCTTTGAAGGATTACTTGGCCAAGATTTATTTTTATGAGTATTCCCAAATATATAAAGCACAATGAAAAACGTTTTACACAATTTTTTTAGAACATCCATATCGTATTAAATACAATTTTAATCCGGGAGTGGTCACACTAAACACAGATTGCATGAAATCGGTAATTCTGGCAAAACTGTTTAATTGTTTCCAATGGCCCTGACACTATCCTCCTGTTTGGCAGTCTAAAATATATTTGTCACATATCTGTCTCTTTTTTGGGAGTGACAAACGTTATTTTACAATCTTAAGATACTTGTTTTGACTGAATTCCCGGTGCTATAACTTTTTTTCCAAAATATTTCTATGTTCATGCTACATTCCCCCCTCCCCCCATGAATAACTTAGTGATTTTGATTCCTTGTTGTACGACTTATTGTGGTTTGGTAAATGAGCATGATGGGGAGCAGGTAAATGCTTGATAAATGATCAGAATACATATACATAAAGAGATGGGCTTCTTTGATTTCTATTGACAGAAGTTAAAACTGACAAAAAAGGGATGAACCTGCTGAAATAATGTATATTAAAGTAAATTTGAGGAAAGCAATGGACATGAAACGAAAGAAAAATTTTCAAATGTTACCAAACGCACTCCATCAACTAAAATTTGAAGCCATAAGTATCAGAAGACACACTTTACTTTGTCAAAAACACACAAGCAAGCAAAAGTTCAAAATGCTATTTCTCGAACATCGAAGGACAGTACAATTGCAATAACTTGAACAAAATATGACAATTTTGCCTGCAAATAACATTATTGTAATGTTAGTGAAAATTGTCTGTGATTTGTGTCTTTTTTTTACGGTCACGCGCGTTTGAAACATTTTAGCTCAGTTTTCTTGGATTTTTTTCCTAAAATTATCAAAGAAAAATTGAAAAGTCCTTGAAAGTAGGTAAGCATATTTTCTCTTAATTAGATTATTCATTGAAAATACGATTTTTAATGTGTACTATAGAAATAATTATGAAAAAATGATTGGGGGACTCGACAATTGGTATCGAGGGCGTGCCTGCTCCAGGGTTAAAACATGTTGAAGTATTTTCGCTTTAAATATTAAAAATAATACAATTATTCTTTACCGAACTTTTATATTATTGTTCTTTATTCAACATCAATTCTAAATGCTAATTCTATGATGCTTAAACTTACAGTTCGCTTAAAACTAATCATAAATTGAGCAATCATTTAAAAAAAATTATTTTACATTTTTGGAAACATTGTCGCGCACTTGGCTTTACTCTCCTTACAATTCAGCTATTATATCAATAATGTTTTATTTTCTTATAAATGAACTCGAGCAAAGAGTGGATACTTCAGCCGGTATACTTTTAATGTGTCTGTTCTGCACACAGATTATTTTATAATTAATTAATTAATACTAAATTAAGAACAAATTTAATAAGTATTAACGACTTCCATGGGCTTGTCTTTCGAAGCAAAGTTTTTCAAAGGTATGCTTATGATTAGAAATTGACCCTCTGAGTTCTTTTTCAATATATTTAGCTGATATCTATATTTTGTCTTCTAAGTAGCCACCGCATTTTGCAATATGTTCCAATTTAAAAATTAGGGAAAGGAATAATAACATGATAATTGTCTTATTACTTTTTTTTTTGCTTAAAAACATAAACAAAATTTAATACTTATGATATTAATTTGTACGGTTTATAATAATGATTGTAGCTATAGCTTCATAGTGCATTATTATTGCATTCAGTACATTGTTTATGTACAGGGAGGGGGACGCCGGTATTGAAAGTTTGAGAAGCACTGATGTACATAAATATTAAAAGATAAAATGAATTTCCAGTTTTTTTTTCACTTTGAGATATATTTGATTTCATTAAAATTTATTTGTTAAATTGCATAAGAGTTAAGTATGATGGGCATTATTTAAGAAATAAAATACTAATAATAATTAGATATTTTATCAGATTGTATAGAAAAGTCATCCTATCGAACATGTGTCCGATACTTTGAAGAGACGTCTAGTAAAAAGATCATTTCCACGGGAGAACCTCAGACAGATGAAACATATATTCCTTGAAGAGTGGCAGCTGTTACCTCAAGATTGCTGGATAATTCCGTTTAGAGATGGACTGACTTTTCTAGGACGCGGGCTACTAATAATGTTTTTAAGATGCTGAGGCCCACCCAGTAGCTCAGGTGTGGCCATTCTGTATTAAAATTGTATGTTTTCTTTTCTTTAAACTTATTTTCGACAAAATACCTCTGTTTAAAATACGACAGAATACTATTTTTACTACAAAACACTGGTAATACAAAATGTTCAAATTAAATGCTTGAACGACTATGAACAACTGTTACACCGTGAAGCGTGGACGTATTCAATGCAGCGAGCAGAAAACTTACACGATCCGATACACCTGCAACCGACGTATGTACTTATATTTGCTCTCTGCCGGGTCCCGTGCCAACGCGGAACATGGCATTAACACAAGTGTCCAATCCCATGGAAGGTTAGGTGTGGTAGGATACCTCAGTAGCCAATCCCGTGATAACGTGGGAAGAACTGGTCGTCAACATTCATTCTCTCTTTAAGTCAGCGTGTGGAAAAATATCATTTTAACGGCAGGCACCGCAGACTACAGTGGCAGTGTAAGCGTTAAGCGTCATCGTTCAAATCCAATGAAGGTCGTGTGTCATCTACAAATTCATTGAATCATTTTCTTAAGTAAACACAGTCCCATTGTTTATGAAAAGCCGATTCTTCAGTCTAGCTGGCGTTGATGTCCCTAAATATGTTTCTTTTATAGTATGCGCTACTTAGGTCTTAGTAATAGCGGTCACCCAAAAATGTCTTGGCGGTCCACTAGTCGATCTCGATCGACTTATTATTTATCCCTGGTTTAGAGTATAATTCAATTACTGTAGGTCTTTTCCTGTTACCAAAAAAGTTTGATAGGTGCACAATGTATCTTTGGGAATATTTTCTCTGGACATTTCAACTGCTCAGATTGCCATACAACCGTATGGTTCATATTCATAAGGGACCATATTTCTCTTTTAAATTAATTATCAATTCCTGATTGTCACATATCCCACATGATGGATTGGATAAGGTGGGCTTTTTTCTTTGTCTTAAAGGCCGACATATCCCAACTTTTTAGACTCGTTCTTGTGGGGACGGGCGAAAGTATTGTAATACGATTCACCAATACGTCACATAACAGTTCGAAATTATATACTTTGTTCCAGCGAACATGTTAAACACTACACCAGGAGCTCTTAGTATTATGATCAATTCTTTTAATTTCTGGTATGCTATGTATCGTCACATTTGTCCACTGTTTGGAAGATCCTTTCCCGTCATTTATGATGTGTTAAAATTCATTTCGATACCTTATGTGAAGCTTTTTCTGCTACCCAAGGTAAAATTATGTCTATGTCTGAAATAAATATTCTTCATCTTGGTGGAGCTAATCATCCATATACGTATATATATATATATATATATATATATATATATATATATATATATATATATATATATATATATATATATTATCACAATTGTGACTAATTTTAATTTGTTTGATACTACAATTTTCCTTTTGTATCGAGCGGGAAACATAATTTGTCCCTGTACTCAATAAGTAAATCTTACCATCTTCTGTATTGAATAGACTTTAAATCTATACTAGTAAATACCAATAGGCTATAATTTTTAGCGTTATATTTTAATAGTATATTTTTTATTTGTAATATTTTTAAATTTCTCCTAATATTACCTGTTCCTTTCCCTATGGCTCTGTAGTATAGGCAAATTACAAGTGAAGGTTGGCTAGCCTTAAAACTTTGTTTAAACCTGCAATCTTGGTTTCTATGGCCAGGAGTTTGCTATTGTAATACAGTGGTTAAAAGTTCCTACTATCTCTTGACTAGTTTTTCTTAGGTTTTATAGCTATTTCTATATATTTATGGATTAAATATATGTATTCGAGCAAAAGGGAATTTATCATTAAAATGTATCAAGTAATATATTCAATTACATACAGTAGCGTTTCTGAAAACCTGATAATCCTACTTGGGGGGTGAGCATGTCGAAAATATAAAATTTCAAATAATTATCAATTTACTGAAAAAAAGCGAAATAAAATATATTCTGACATAGTAAAAAATAAAATACCCCTTCATACTGATATTGTTCTTATAAATCTATCACTACTGGACGAAATACATGATAGTTAATTTGTCAATGCTAAATTAAAAACACGCTTAGAAATTACAAATGAAACCCATGAGCTTGTCATGTACAAAATTTAATACTTATCTTGATAAATTGTACAGTTTACAATTAAAGTCGCATTGTAGCTTCAGCGTCAAAGTACATTATTATTGCATTCAGTATATTATTATTGTAATTGGGAAGATACATGATGAAAACTATGAAGGAAAATTAGGTCACGATTTCGAAAGTTTGAGAAAATTACAGACTAACAACTATCAGAAACTTTTTTCGAATAAAGAAGCATGTCTGTCCTCCAGTGATTTTTAGAAGTCTTACAGTGTGTCTCTTGGTGTTTATCAATTGCTCTTTATTTTAAATGACCCTATTTTTAATAACATTTCTGTCTACTTTTTCTATTTATCATTTTTTTTTAAATTCAAATATTTAAATATTGCTTTCAATGTGAAAGATTTAAAAAATAATTTTAAATTTTACTTTCGAAAACCACTCAACGAAGTTTTTACTAAGCTGTTGCTAAGTCCTTTCATAAGTTTTTAAAAATAATTTGAAAAGGTGAAAGTATTCAAACTTTCTTTTACATATAAAATGATCGTTTAAAACTTGCATATCTACATTAATGTATCCATTCAAATACATTTTTTTCTGAAACAATTACTGTCTAAGTATGAGTAAAAGTTTAGAAAAAGGAAGTTAAAATATTTGTTTCTTTTCAATTTTTTTAAAAAGTTAAATCAAAAGGAATGGGTTGAAAATTATTGAACAATTGCTACAATTTATTTTTAAATTTTAAACATATCAATAAATTTAAAGGAAATTTAAATGTTATATAAGAATATATATATATCAAAAATAATTTGTGTGCTCGTTTTTCAGTGAACTGTGAATAAAATGCATGGCTTTTATACTTCACCTCCAGTATACATTTATAAAGTATAAGATATCCATATAACTCGACTGATATTCTACAATTTGTTCCATTCCCATGTAAAAAAAATTGTTGAAACTTATGTAATGAAACTAAACCCATAATATCGAAGTTTATGTTCAGTTTGTCATTTTAAGAAATAATGAAAATCTGTTTTATTTCTAAAATGGACTAGTTAGCAAAGATGTCTTTAAATAGAATTTTGGATTCTTTTTCTTTAATATGTATGGTAAAAAATTAAAACAAATATAATTTAAATAGATAAAGATAACATTTACTTTACAAGAAATCTTCAAGCTAATTAAAAGCATTTCTAATATTTTGTTCCTGGAAAAGAAAATAAACATTTCGATTTAAAAATCGTTTTATTTATATAAACAATATATGAGAACTATAAATGAATTTTCCTCATAAAAGAATAATAACACAAAATGAATGTTGCGAGCTGTTTATTGAAATATTTTTTGTTTCGTTTTAAGTTTTCATTCGATCCTGTTTTTTAGGCAAGCAAATGAATTCTCGATCATTATTTCCTTTGTTATGTCCATTTTGTCCAGTTAAAAAAATCTAAATGTAGGCCGAAGTAAAATACTAAATAAATCTTTTAACTTATTATACAAATAAGTATTACACAGAAGAAGAAATAATAAATCATAAAACAGAAACTTAAATTTTCTAAGCAAATATAAACAATAACCAGAAGAAAAATAGTTATGTAAACGTACATCGTTTAATGTTTTAATCGAAACTCTTTTAGCATGTATTTGGGACATTATTTTATTATGTTTCCTGTTGTGTTTACCATACAATTTTACGTAAAAAACACTCTTAAATACCGGACAGTTACAATTATGATTTTACGCTAATTGTTTTAAAATGAACTGTGTTCTCAATGAAATAAAAAAAAAAATAACATCATATTACGTTTGATAGTTTAATTTTTTTTCAGAAATTTCTTTTTTACTAACTTCTACCAAATGTGATTTATGGAACAATTTACGAATAGTTTGTAGTCATATATATATATAAACTCCTATTTGTGAAAATTGCAACACCATGAAGGAAACATCATAGTTGAATGAAACTTAATAACTAGTTGAGTGGTAATGATACAAATAAATGATTACATTTTCAAACCAAACAAACAATTAAAAGAGATAGAAATTAGTATTTTGTGTGTTCACCACGCGCCGCAATAAGAGCTGCTACACGACGCGGCATGGAGTTAAACAAATTTTGATTATCCGCCTGCGGAAGAGTATTCCATATTGTTTGTAAGCGCAACTAAAGTTCGTCTATCTAAGCAACAGGACGAACATCACGAGCGAGACGCCGCCCAACGATATCCCACACATGTTCAATCGGTGACATATCCGGCGAATACGCAGGCCAAGGAAGAAGCTGTGTCTACTGCGAATTAAGATAGGATTTGACAGTCTTGGCGACATGTGGACGGGCATTATCTGCTGGAATACAGCCCCTGGCAATCCTTGCAGGAAATGAATAGCTTGGGGCTGTAAAACTGTGTTTATGTATCGGGTACTGTTCAAATTGCCCACAATTCGTAGCAATTGTTATCGTCCATGATATGCTATGGCACTCCAGACCATAACTCCGGGTGTTCGTCCACTGTGGCATTCGATAATGCACTCCGGAATGTGCCGTTCACCGGCATAGCGCCTGACACGAATTCGGCCATCATGGTGCCACAAATTGAAGTGGGATTTGTCAGAAAAGACGACCTGCTGCCAATCAGCCCACCAGCTCCGATGCACATTGGCCCATTGTAGTCGCAGGTGGCGATGGTTTTGCGTGAGAGGAATCCTGTATAAAGGAATCCTTGCGTACAGCCCACGCTGCAGCAGACGTCTCCAAATTGATGAATAACACAATGAAACACCTATAACTGTTGACCACTGTGCTGCCAATTGTCTAGAAGAAGCTGTGCGGTCCGTCTGAGCCATTCACACCAGGCGTCTGTTATCGCTAGCTGACGTCACATTTCGGGGTCCACTCCCGGATTTCCGAGCTGTCCGACCCTCGTCCGACCACTGCTTCGAAACACGCATGATTGTGCTGCTGTTACGCTGCACACGAGTGGCTACAGCACGATAAGACAATCCAGCTTCACGAAGGCCGACGATTCTGCCCCGTTCAAACTCCGAAATTTGCTCAAATTTCGCTCCCTTTCGTCGACGAGGCATAGTAAAGATTCAGTTAACGTTTACACTTGCATATAACCACCGATAATCATACACGCCTCACTATAGCCGTCTATTTATATTCGGTTCGATCCGCCCTTCAGAGGGCGCTGACAGGATACGCATGCGCTACTGGTCTGTAATTATAATCATTTGCATATCATGCCCTACTTTACACACATTTCCTGAAAATTTCAGCTCACTCGCGTAGGTCCTTCGTGGTGTTGTAATTTTCACAAACAGGAGTTTATATATATAAATATTCTGTTTCCAATACAGAAAATATATTGACTCAATTTAGTCATTTGCTAAGTTGTTAGGATGATGGATTTTTATGACATACTCTCTAGTAGCAATGATGGAAAAAACTAATTTTAGTCAAAGATTTTTATGATTATAATAGTAATACTAAGATAAAATGATTCAGACAAGAATGTTTTGGAACAAAACGTTCGTTAATAGTCATAATAATCACGTTAAACTAAAAAAAGTTAAACTGTAGTAGTTATAATATACACAATGATAATAAAAGTTACATTAATAATCCTACTTTACATGGAAATAAGGAAAAATTATTTTCAAACAAATATGAAAACATTCAATTTAATAATAGTCTTAAGTTAAGATTCACTAAGTGTAGAGGCAGTAGATGTAAGACTTGCTCTATGCAAAACCATGATCAATATGATTGTGAATCTAAATTTAACATATGTAAAATTTTAATTGTATTTTCCTTTTAAATTGTAAAGTTTGTCACTATAAATATATGTAGCAAATACCACGAATACTATTACCATTAGGATTAATCAACATAGACATGATGTTAAAAACTTAAGTAATTCCAATAATTCCAATAAAATTGAACTCAGACATTTTCATGCATGGATTTTAAAATGTTAAAAATTTCATGCATGAATTAAAAAACATTAAATTACTTTAAATACTAAGCACAGATTATGGTGGGAAAATCACACAATTAGGAGTTTTAATGCAGTATACCCATATGGCCTTAATGTTATGTAGTTTGCTAAGAACACATTGTAAATTTTGTTAGAGTAATAATAAAGAATTTTTTTATAATTTTATCAATTTAGATAGTAATTCCTTAAAAAAATTCTAGAAGCAAAAGAACTAAAAGGATAAAAAAAAGAGTTAAAAATCATTAATTGACAATATTAAAGTTATTAATAATTTTGAAAAAAAAAACTTTTTAATATCAGGAACATCAAATATTTCATGTTTGGTCTTAAAAAAAAGGAAATTGTATTGTTAAATGAAATCTTAAATAATGATTGCTTAAAGGTATGTCTTGCAGTACACATCATTAATGGTATTAATAATTTTCTCTTAATAAAGAAGATTGTAAATGTAAAAACTATCATGATTTTATTGATGGTTATCATAAACATGCAGTTACGGGCAAATTAAATATAATAAAGGATACAATTTTAAGAGATATCACGAGTAAAGGCACTAGTTTCAGATTAACTGTTTCTAATCACAACAATACAATACAACTCTTTTGCGATACATCTTGTCCCCGTCCATGTTTCCTATTGTGTGACAAAGAATTTTAAATTCGTATGTAGAATAACCACGCATTTCAGAGTTCTCCGATTTTAAAAACGGGATTGTCATCGTTTGATACAGATTTGGTTGAAACATTCATGAACGATGAGCTAGTAAAACAAAAAGTTCTAAATCGAATGTGGCTTATTTAACTTGTGAATGAAAGTGAGAGAGTGGTGGCAGTTAGAAGATGGCTTGACCCGAATGATTAATGAAATTTGCTTTTGAGATTGAGAGAAGAGTGCTATTCAGAGCTATCCTGAAGAAATACATTCTATCAATGACCCGTCCCAGCTTAGGCAGGCATCCAAAATTATACGTTTGTGAATAACAAACGTAACAAAGCACACATGTTTAATATCATCAAGATCATGTAATTCAACATTTTGGTTGTAGTTTTCAGGGCAAATACAAAGAATTACAACGCACTCTGTTGGAGTGGCAAGAACAGTCATTGAAAACTGTGGAATCAAAATCAAGAAAAAATGACATTGACCAGCAAAAAGTACAAGTGCTTCCACCAAAAATAATGAAAAATATATCCTGTTAACAGTCATCGACAGAGAACAGCCAGCGAGACGCGGATTCACGGGCAGTTTCTTTTGGCAACAGGATGAAAACGGCCAAGCCAAACAATCCCAAGTAGAGTTTAGGAGAGTAGATTGTATGCACATAGGAAAATGGTGTTTATCACATTGGCAGCAAGATACCATAGGGCTCGAAGAAAGCGGGTTAATGAACATAGGAATTGAATGCAATCTAATGGGAGTCAAATGTTGTTTACGGAAGAATGCATATTTGCTTTAGAGTAAAACACCCGACTTATTCTGGTAAGGGAATAATCCTATATTCACTCGAAATAATCGTATATTCGTTCAGGAAAGATTACCTTACAGATTATGTTGTATGACAGTATGAGCTAGAATCAGCATCCGTGGAAATACAGACATGCTCAACATTTGAAAGGGCAAGTTTGACGGTTCAAATATATGTAGACGAGATTCTGAGACACCATGTCGTACCTTACATTACAATCATTGAATATTTATTTCATTTAAGGCAGGATAATGCAGATCTTGTAGAGGGCCTTCTTGTAGCTGAAACAATACAGCATATGAAGTGGCCAGTATAACCTTCTGATCTTAATCTGAGCAGGCATGATTGGGGCACACTGGGAAAATGTGTTGTTACAAGACGAATGCTTCTCGTTACAGTCAAACACTTTGCGATTGCACTTCACCAAGGGTGGAATAGTATCCCCAAAGTGTCTTTGATAACCTTTCCGCCTCCATACCAACAAGTGTGCAGCAGTCTTAGTTCGAGGAAACATCAAACCATTATAAAAATCTTGTATATTTTTCAAGTAATAAGTTTTTTTGTCATTTACATGCAACCAAATTGTTGCCTTGAAATATATTTTAAATTTCTTTATACCAATCCAAAGAATTAAGAATTTAATATATTTTTATTGCTTTTCTACCTTAATTTCTGTAAGTAGTGTATATAAACATACACAAACATATCTGTAGTTCAATTCTCTACAAACAAGGGATAAACATCCATCAATCACACACACACACACACACACACATATATATATATATATATTGTTACGTTGATCCGGGGTTCAAGGATTTTAGGCAGATCAGACGCAGAGAACAAGATAGTTCTTTAAGAGCGAGCGATTGGAATTTATTGTAGAAATTCCAATCCTTATAATACAAGACTTAGCAGCAAATATTCATGAAATAATTCTCACAAGGTCTTCACGCTTTCAACAGCACTAAGACACACCTATCAGTGTCTAAATATACACGTATATAAAAGATTATTTATAAGCAATCGCTCTTTCAACAGCCTAAGTAATCACTATTCGCTTTAACAATCAGCGCAATGCTAACTGATCGCTAGTCATAACCAGACTGACTGACTTTTTGTGAGCTATTTCTCTATTTATATCCCTTGCGCATAATTCGAGAAAAACCAGGTTGCGTTATAGGTCTTGAAATTAGTGGATTTCACTACAAATTTCTAGAAGAATCCATAAGGTTCCTATCCCGCCAAAAATGGTCGTAAACATGACCACCAAGTCGCCAACATTGTGACCAAAGGCACCAAACTTGTTGGACAAGTCCCCAAGTAAAAAAATGACGCCAACTTGTGCTCTATCGCCAAAATTTCTGCAAGTTCCCATTGAGTCACCATTATAACGTAAGGGACAGCGTTTGCTTGTGAATATTACAATTTTAACGTACGTAAATCTAATTTAGATTAAGGTAAAAGCATTAAACATCCAAGTACAAAGTATTTAAACTATTTGACACAAAATTCATAACACTCTCCCCTCCTCAAAGACTGCATGTCCCAGGCAGTACAATCCCTGAGTAAAAGGCCTTTGTTTACAGACATAAACAATTATCATAATAATCAAATGTAAAGTAACAAATACTTTTACTTATACGCAAAGAAAAAATTTATTTTTTTGGGCAAAAAAATTTATTGGTTAAGGGGTTAAAGAGTTAAAATAATTTAAATAGCGGAAATACATTTTAATGTACCGAAACCCAGTTCAAATGCCTTGATTAATTTAGGTGGTCACAATTATCAGTCTTCAAACATCTAATAATATTTATATATTTCGTTCTAATGTTGTGGAGTAACCGGCCCTGAATTTAATGGAATAAAGAGTTGTTAGTTTTAAAGAACGACTTATTAGAGTATTAAATATTCTTAACATTGATAGGTAGCATTATATATCACTTAATATAATTAAAAAATATCGCTTAAAATGATATCTAATTTAGAACATTAAAATGCATAAAAAATTTTTTATATATAACAATGCATTTAACTTAGTGCTTTTTTGTAATATAACAATGCATATTAACTGCATTTATTTCAAAATGGCAAATCACTTCATGATGTAGTGCATTTCCTTCTTTTTATTCTTCAACATCTGCATTTTCTTACAAACAAGACTTTTCTTAGAATATGTATAGACGCAAGTCAGTAGAAAGCTTTTTCTCTTTCAAAGAAAAATCTCAAGAATGCGAATAAAGACTCCATTCTCCTTTCAGTATGGAAATTTTGATATATTTTACCTCGATATTACCTTGTCTGAAATCAACGAAAGTCTCGAATCCTATCCGTAGCTTCCTCTAGATGATGGTTTGAGAGACAAGAGAGAACGTTTGTGTCTGTCACAAGATCACTATTCCTCCCAATGTTTTAGTCAACCCCTTCAGAAAGATTTCTAAGAAAGAATTTTTATGATTTCCTAGACAAAGCTGTCAGAAGTTCGAACGAAATATTTGTAAAGGCACTTCTCTCTGACGTTTTTGACTTCTGAGCTCGGAATATTGAACATTTTTCCTTTACTTGGATGTTTTACCTTGTGAAAGTTGTACATTTTGTTTCGTATAGAACTATGTTTCTGTGTGAGATAGTTGGTTGATATTGGGCTCAAGGAAGCGTCTAAAATGAGACTATAACTACAGTATGCCATATAAAAGTGCTAGTAACTATATAGTGAATATTAGTAACAAGTGTAGTTACTACCAATGAGCTATCCGCGAGGTATGTTCTCTCTAACTCAAGCTTTTTCCATTCAGCCAAATTGGCACTTTCAGATAAAGCAACTCCATTCCGCAAACAAACATTATTACTGAATATAATATAAATAGTTAAGAAGATATGAAATAGAGAGAGATTAATGTGGACAATATTATTGTTGCGCTATTACCTGTTGAATTATAGTAACTTGTTTCTAAATTATCGTCCGGAATAATAGCCGCTCCTCTGTTAAAAGTTATTGGAATATTTTTCGTGGAAAATTTTCTGAGGTTGTACATCTCAATAAATATAAGTACCTGATACTTATATTGCTAGTTTATGTCTTGTCTACATATCGCATAGCAGTTTTAATCATTAATTAATAAAGGTGAATTATTGTGGTTATCTCAGTGCTTCTCAAACTTTCAATATTTGCGACCAAATATTTCATCATAATTTTCATCATGCCCACCCCCCAACCATTCAATAACTAATGTATTGACTTCAATAATACTATACTTTGACGCTAAAGCTACAATACTACTTTAACCTCTTAAGTGACACCAGCGTATATAAAAGTCTAGCTCGGCCAGTGCGTTAATTAATCCCGACGTATATGTACGTCTTTCCGAAGTATGATCTTTTCTGTGCACTGATATCCATAAAATTAGGCCGAAAGATTTGGAATGCAAATAAAAGGATCTGGCTAGTGTTTACAACGAATTTACTTATTTCAGAGAAATTGCTAATTTTTCTTACCTTTCTACCATCCTCCTACCCCGCATACGCTCATCTACGTGTTAAACGTTGGCATTGGGAAGCCAATTGCGTAATTTTCAATCGGCATTTAAGGGATTAATAATAAACTGTACAATTGACCAAGATAGTGTTAATTTTTGTTTACAATTTTATGTATGGCAAGCCCATGGGATCACTGGTAATTATATTAAACTTGCTCATAACTTAGTATTGTAAAATTAATTATAAAATACATTGCGCAGCACTGATATATTTATAAGTGTATGACATCAGTGTAAATGTGTGTTTTATTTTATATTATGTCAGAATGTATTTTGTTTGTTTACTTTCAGTCAATTAATAGTTTTTAAAAATAATTCTTTACTTTCGACTTTTCAATAGGCTCGCGCCCTCCTCGTAGTGTTATCCCGCCCCCTAGGGGGCACGCTCCACTGTTTAAGAAACGCTGTGTTATCTGTTTGTATCCTTTAGAGTAAAATGCAATGGCTTCTCAATCATTACTGCGTTCGGATCCCCCGAGTACCTAGTAAATGAGCGTGTTTCGAGTTCAACCAACATTAGGTGGACGTAATGAGGTCCGTTTGTAAGTGAAAGGCTATAAAATATATTAATTTCAGTGCAGAAAAAAAAGTTCAAATATATGTTAGTTGCAGTCTAGAGTTAGGTTCCAACTAAGTAACAAGTATAGTTACTTATGTATTCATTTCATTATTACGTTACTTTTGGAAAACGTTTAATAAATATACACAGTTAAGTTATATGTTAGCGAAAGACTGGGAACGTAAAAGATGGGGAAAAGTACCGGTGAGAACAGAATCAACAGTTTAAATGTTCACAAACAGAGGTGCGTAAAGAATATAGCATTAGTCATGAGCATGTTCAATTCAGCATATATAACACATACGATCGTACAGTCACTTAAAAAAGTATTGGGACACACTACCAGTTCATAGAGTTATATCGTAATATTTTACTTAAACATATGAATGAAACTAAAAATATGAAGCAAATGATATTCTGGAAAATACAAATAATAATAATTTGAACAAAACTCACATACAATAATGAAATTATGGTTAAAATTGATAATAAAAGAAATCGAGTTAAAATCGGACTCAAAAAAGTATTGGGACATTTTCCAATAAATTAAGAAAATTAATTCAAACTTAGAAATTAATATCTTGTTGAGACACCTTGCTTTTCTTGACCTTTCTAAATCTATTTAGCATGGATTGGATTACTTTTTTGCAAAACGATCTATCGAGTTTGGTCCACTATATATATATTTGACCAAATATTTTCTTAAATCCTGCTTGTTAGAAATTTGATGCTCATATATATAGTTTTTGCGTCAAATAATCCCACACATTTTCAATGGGAATAAGGTCTGGACTTAGTGCAGGAGTCTTAACAACACTAGGATAATGGTAGATGACCCATAACTTTCAAATATCTGCAGTATGTTTCGGATCATTTTCTTGGTATAAATTAAAATGTCCTAAGATTCCCATCTGGCTCACACTTTACCTTAAATTTTGCTTGAGAATGTCAAGATAGACATATTTATTCATTATAACATCAATAAAATACAAGTTCCTGACTCCAGATTTTGCCATGCATGCCCAAGCAGTTTGGTTACCCCCTCTATAATTGAAAGTTGGCCATAAATTTTTGTCATGCCTTGCTGTACTTGATTTCCGCCAAACTTTTTACTTGCCATCCAATCCGAAAATGTTCTATTTGCTTTCATCAACAAACATTACATTTTACCAATATTCTGTTGGCTGTCTTACATACATTTTAGTAAATGCCAACCTAACTTGTCTATTTGCTTTGCTAATGTAGGGCTTTCTTAGAGGTCCTCTTCCATGACACTTATGTTTTCTTAAAACAATTCTGACAGTTTCAGGATTTACTGATTTGCCAAACCTACTTTTGCACTGCTAAGTCATTTTTACAGCTCTATTCTTGGATAAATGTGTATTTGTCTCGCAATCTACCCTTCTTCACGTTTATTAAATATCCTTGAATTCCCTGATTATTCCTCGTTTTCAACACTATTCATTTCTTGAACTAGTCAATGGTGCTAAAAAAACAGTAGACTTACCTCTATTTCAAGGTTTTTTATATACAGCGAAGTGATATCCCCTTTTTCTATTAATTTATTACAAGATTTCGCACACCAACCGATATATCCTTGTTTTTCGCCATTTTTTCTATAAGTAATCTTATATGTTGAAAAGTTCATGTTTAAACTTCTAGACTAAAACAGTGGTGTTAAATTAAATTATATTAATACGTTGTATATATTTGTTAAATTTTTCATTTCAAAAGTGTCCTAATACTTTTTTTGACTCCAGTGTACCTTTGAATTATATTTGAAAAGCTAGATAAAATTATAATTCTATAATACTAATAAAATTTTCCCCTTGTAAACTGTACACCAAGTGTTAAAATGTTTCTTAATTCATTTTGTTTTTGTTTTAATGTGATAAATATTTTCATAAATGACTTTAAAGTCATGCATGCCAAGTGTGTCAATACTTTTTTGAGGGACTGTAATTCTTAAGTATTCTAAAGCAACAAACAGCAGTAGAGCTTGTGTATCACAGTTTGTGTACCAACTGCGTACCAAGTTTATACATTTATGTTCAGTTCCAACTGAACTTGCATTAACACTGCATATTTGTAGGAATAAACTGGACTAGTGCTTTGTCGAGAAATTGTAAATGAAATGACTGCCCGTGCCATTTCAATATTGTGTTACATATTTTTCTCATACTAGTATTAGTAACAGTAATTAAAAAAACTGTTTTCGAATATTTCTTTTTCTTCAACAATAGACTCTCTGCATATGGCAACTAAGACTTTGCAGACACGACAAGATTCCAAATGTGAGAGCCCTTTTGTAGTGGCTTTCGCTACTAAATCTGGATACTTTAATTAATTTTTAATTCGAGCTCTCGTCGGATGCTAAATATTGCCTAGAGTAGATACTCAAGGGATCTTTTGTATGCTGCACAATCAATTGGCATGCAAGCTTAGGATTTATGCAGCCAGAAAAATCTATCAACTCCAGGCGGGATCAAACCCGCAATCATGTGCTTAGAGGTTGCGCAGCGGACACGCAACCTCTAAGCCACCGAGTCTACTTCTTCGAATATCTGTAAGCCAGATGAAGTTTCTTTATAAAAGGTTCTCTAATTTTCTCAGAATTATTAATTAAAACTATATATTTTCTAATTTTGCTGAAAATTGACAATAATGTTTAAATATATTAAAAAAACGTTTAATTCCTTTTCTTCAATCTAAATTTATTGTTAAAAATTCAATTAAAAAGAGCTAGAGATGGAAACTGTAACTGAGAGAATATTACATGCAGTTAAAAATTATTCTGCCTTAAATAGTTGCCTTTTAAATTGAATCCAAGATATAGCAACAATTCTAATTAGCAACTTTTAAATGCAATTCACAGGATGAATATTCCGTCCAAGAGCAATTTATGTCCAGAAGTAAAGAACTCAGGTTCCTTCAATCTTTTGTGAATCTAATTCTTCACAAATAATTAGAAGAAGTGAATGTAGAAATAAAAACCAAATGTATTAATAATGAAATAAATTTCATAGAACAAACAGAATGAGAGAATTCCCAATATGTGTCACTAAATATTCCAGGAAACTTCGCAAATGCTTTATTTTATGAAACAAAGGAATCCTTCTTTTACTTGTTTTATATCTAAATATATCACAAAACTATGTGCATCTTAATCAAATTAGATGCAAGAAACCTTAATGCTGTTTCTTTGGAAGAAGGTAATAGTTAGAGTTATTCATAGAATAATAATAGGAAAGAGCTTATCACACTCACTGGTAAAGCCTTTTTAGAGGTGACCATATTACTGTCATGATGCACTTTTCGAGTAAATAGATGTTTATAAAAAGAGAATTGAAGTGTTATCAGTGTCCATTTGGGAGAGATATCACTCGGTATAATATAGAAGATCAGAAAAGAATTTTTCTTGAATAAAAATCAATGAAATGGGAACAATCTCGTTCACTGTCTTGCATAGGAAGTTCGAGTTGTCCACTGCCTGCTCATCTGTTCAATTTATTTTTAGTAAAATCAATGTTTCAATTAAAACATATTTTTAGAGGGTTTGAGAATTAAGTATACTTTTAAAGTGAAGTACTAAATCCTTAAATTAAAAAAAAACAGAAGAAGCTGAAATAAAATTTTCGAACTGAAGTGATGAACATTTCATTTTGAAAATTTACATTTTTATACAGTTACTTGACACATATAACAACCTAATTGAAATTCATCATTTTTGTTAGTTTGATGCAACGAGCCTCATAAGTTTGAACCAGACATTTCCACTTCGCATGAGGAGTTTGAGACTCAAATGAATCAACGTATTGAAAATTAGAACGATAAGAATTGTCCTGTTAAAAGAATTTGAGACTCGAATCTAACTGTTCCGAACTATTGGAGTGCCGCTTAAGTTTGAAAACATAGAAATTGTGATATAAAAATGTCTACATCTCTTTTTATGAGTCAGAGTATCTGCAGAGTGCAAATGATTTCTTACTTCAATGGTGCACCTTTTTAAAAATATCTTTTAAAATAAAATAAAAATATTACATCCATTTCAGAAGGTGAAAAATATTAATCAACTATATAATGATCTCTTCATTTCTATTTTTTATTCCAAGCTGGTTGTAAAGCTAAAACAAGTAATATCAAAAAAATTAATTTTTAAATCAATTCCTACTTACATCAACAAAGAAAAAATTTATTTTAGCTACATTTTATTAATAGTTACAGTTAATATAAATATGTATATACATATGTCAGAATCACAACATTTCGTGGTTATTAATTTTTATTATGATTAAAGTATCGCATTGTCATCCAAAACAATGGTGTATAGAAAAATTCAGCTTGAATGAGCGCTTTGAAATGTGAGGAGAAAAACTTTAAAAAAGTTTCGACACAAGTCGTCAAAAGGGTCACTATATCGCCAAAAATGATGCCAACGAGGCTGTATTTGTAATTCTTTAAATGATTAGTTTTAATAAATTAATTTTTATTAATTATAATTAAATTATTGTATTGTCATCCAAAATAATCATGTATATAAAATTTCAGCTCAATTGAGCGCTTAAAAATGTATTTTATTAACGATTGAAAATTTCATCAAAATAAATAAATAAATAAATAGAGAGTGTGAGCTAATAGTAGGAATTGAATAATTAGCATCAACTCCATAACCTTATACTTCATTAGAGATTATGTTATAGGTTTGGGGCGCATTTCGTGCATAAGAACCAAATCTGCTGTATCATGGACAAGTATTTTAACTGAACTCTCCTCAGACATTGTGTAAGTAATTCGTTTGTTCCAGGTACGTTTTTTATATAAGGAGACTCCATAATCTTGAATTCTTTATAGACTAGAAATATGGCAGACATGAAATTTTAGCTAAATAGAAGAGCTCTAAGAACGGGCTTTGTGGGAACCTATACTAAAGGGAGGGGTGTTATAAGGTTCCCTTGTAAAGAAAAATAAAAGACAAGTAACATAAAAAAATAAAATAAAGTCAATTCCTACTTAGATAAACAAAGAAAATTTTTGTTTTAGCTACTTTTTTTAAAAAAAGTTACAATTAATATAAATATGTGTATTCATATGACAGAATCACAACATTAAATGGTAATTAATTTTTATTAATTATCATTTAAGTATCGTATTGTCATCCAAAAAAATCGTGCAAATAAAATTTCAGTTCAACTGAATGCTTTAAGGGGACATGGTACGATTTAAACAAAAATATTTAGTTTAAGGAGTTTCAAAAATTTTTTTGGTTGCCTTCTATGTGTGCATACTATGTAAAACAGATTTTATGCTCAAGATTTCGTAAAATGCTTGCCATTTAATTTTTTTAAGGAAAAAAACTTAAAATTTGTGCAGATATTTTAAAACGCTACTCCTCCTACAAAAATGTACGTACACTCATGAAATTTGATTTACTTGGACGTCAAACTATGTATAACAAAAGTTGGTATGGATTTTGCAAAAAAAATATTCGTATTCGTACAATGCTTCTTTTTACGAATGGATATTGAAAATTCCTTAAAAAATACATTAAATTTCTGAGTTCAATAATTTAAAAAAAAATAAGTATTGCTTTGATTCAAAAATACATACCAACTTTTGTTGCATGTACTATTAACAATTGGTAAAAAAAATCAAATCATTATACTCAATAGAAAAAATCCTTAGTATTTTGAATGGAGACAAACTAGTTATTTTACCTTTCTGAGATAAACAGTTTAAATTTCGATTTGCTATAGGAATGTGAATAAAAACGAACGTAAAATCTAACATAATTCTGAAATTTTTCAATTTGTGAGATTATAGAAAAGTACATGAAGGATAATTTAAGCTAAAAAAAATTAGATTTGATTTTTTGACCGATTTTTGTCAATAGAATCGAACTGTGTCCTTTTTTAAAACGTGCGAAGAAACCCTTTTCAAATTTTGACACAAGTTGCCAAAAGGGTCGCTAAGTCACCAAAAATAAAGCCAACGTGGCTGTATTTGTAATTCTCTAAATAATTAGTTCTAACCAAAAAATTAATATTTTTAATTATAATTAAATTACTGTATTGTCATCCAAAATAACCATGTATATAAAATTTCAGCTCAAAGAAGATTTTAAAAATGTATTTTATTAACGATTGAAAATTCCACCAATATAAATAAATAAACAAATATATACAGAGTATGATCTAATATTAAGAATATAATAAATCCCTTTTATGGACTATAATACCTACATAGCTGTTATCTTTTAAGAAAGTTTCTCTTGTTCAGGGGAGAACAACTGAGGATGTGTGTTACAGAAATCGACTCCTAAGTGGAATTCCAAAGCTTACAGAAGCATTAACCCCTTAACTGCTGATTGAAATTTACGTGAATCGTTCCTCATTGCCACTATTTTTCACATAGATACACAGATGTGGTGAGCTTGAGAGAAAAGAAAAGACATAAATAAGCAAAAATTATCTTAAATAAGTACATCCTCCACATTCATTGTCAATGATATTTCATTGCACTCCAAAGACTTCGGTACATTTTTACTGATAGCAATGCAAAGAAAAGGATTGTATTTCGGAAAGACGTATATAAACGTCCAGGCATTTAGAGATCCCTTGATGGATATATATATATACCGGTGGCAGTTAAGGGGTTAAAAATTGAAAAAAAAACTGTCATTTCTATTTATCATAGATTTCTGCTGAAGAGTCAAATCACCTGAAATTTTTCTTAAGATAATATCTCAATCGCCAAATGTCATGATCTTTAATTTATGAAATCCGTATGATGTTTTTACGAACAGTAGGTTTTATTGTTTTTAAGGGGGTCACTTCACGAAAATCGATGCCAAAATCGATTTTTCAATTTCGATTGAAAAATAAAATTCAACTTTTTCTCTTTCTGATACAGTTTATATTTTTGTTCTAGCTGAATTAGAAGTATTTTTAATATTTTTTAAAAAAGTTGTTTACGTCTGTCAAATCCCAAAACAAAAGACACATGCTACTTTTCAGCCTCGTCAAATAACTTAAATTGATTAAAAGTATTTATTTTGATCGGCAAATCAACTAGGAAAGAAGTGAAGTGAATAATTGTAGCTGTTTGTTTACTTCTCGGTAACTCACGTGCTGTTTTTTTTCGTTGAATATAACAATTTTTTTTCAGTTTTCATTAGATATAAATTCACAATATCTTATTAATATGCCTCGGTTTTGCAACAAAACTTTTAAAAAAAGAAAGTTTGGTGCAAATTATAAAGATTCTTCAGCTTCTGAGGATTTGAAAAAAGGACAAGAACAACCTGCAAGTATGTATATTAAGAATTCATCATCAAAATCAAAATTAGGTAAGTTTAATGATGAGTATGTTCCATTTTTAGATTCATCTGAAAACCTTTGTGAAATAATTGATATTGCGCTGTTTTCTAGTGTTTTGAAACAACATGTATTATGTGCAAAATGTAAAAAACAAGGTATTGACATTAAGTTTGGTCGCCAAATTCAGGGTTTGGCTACAGAATTGTTAATATGTTGTGAATTTTGTGGTCTTATTCAACCACTTCTCAATACCAGGTTTACTAACACTGTGGTTAATAAAAAAGATACAAAAATGTATAAAGTGAATACTAGACTTGCTTATGCTATGAGGTCAGTTGGAAAAGGAAAAGCAGCTGCGAAAGTATTTTGTGGAGTTATGAATTTGCCACCTCCACCAAAGCGGTTTTACGAGTCTTTGCATGCATTAAATAATGCGACAGAAAAAGTAGCAAAAGTGTCTATGGCATTAGCTGCTGCCGAAACACTATCATTTAATAATGGTAACCCAAATGTTCCTGTGGCTATAGATGGTACGTGGCAAAAAAGGGGCCATACTTCTCTCAATGGTGTTGTTGCGGCAGTTAATGTGGACACTGGGAAAGTTGTTGATGCCGAAATATTATCGAGGAAATGCTCATGTCATTTTAACGGCAACTTACATAGTGATGAGTGTTCGGCAAATTACTTTGGAAATAGTGGGGAATGGAAGTTGAAGGCGCACTTCGTATCTTCAATCGCTCAGAGGTACTACACAATTTGAGATATACGCAGTATTTGGGTGATGGGGATTCTAAAGCGTACAAAGCAGTTTTAGAATCTAAACCTTATGAAGATGTCAACATTGAAAAATTAGAATGTGGGGGTCATGTTGAGAAAAGGATGGGTACACACGACTCAGGGCATGAATATTAAAATTAAAAGGCAAAAAGCTCGAGGACAAAAAATCTCTAGGAGGCCGTAATAGATTGACTGATGCAGAAATAGACAAATTGCAAAGATACTATGGTTTGGCTATTCGAAACAACTCGGGAAATTTGTCAGCCATGAAACAAGCTATTTTTGCTATGTTTTTTCATAAAATCTCAACAGATTTGAATCCACAACATGGTTTATGCCCCGTGGGAGATGATTCGTGGTGTGGATATAATAGGTCCAAACTGACAGGTGATACTTATAAACATAAACATAATTTACCAATTGCAATTATGCATTGCATAAAAAAAGTATTTAGAGATCTTTCAAGCCCTGAACTTCTGTCTAGATGTTTGCACGGTAAGACACAAAATTGTAATGAGAGCTTAAATAGTGTTATATGGTCCATAATTCCAAAAAACTGTTTTTGTACAATTGGGAACTTTAAAAACCGGTGTATATGAATCTATATCTATATATACAGCTAAACCAAAGATATTGTGTATCAAATCAGTGTTTTAAGGTAAAACATATCTTTATCTTATCAGTTCATCATTTATATATTAAAAAAATATTTTATTTGAACATACATGTAAAGCATAACATAACAAAGAAACAACTATTAAAAATATCGTTTTTTTAACGGTAGTTAGAAGAAACACAAGAATTGTAAAAAAAAATATTCTAAAACGAGCCATATCAGTGTCAGAGGATATCGAAAATCTAATTAATTTTATCTTCAGAAGTTTTATTTTTTCAATCCATTACTTCGCTTCAAGATAAGAAACAAGAAGAAAAATTTGTTTTAAGCTCCCTAATCTGATAAGTAAATCAAGTAATTGACAGAATTTTTGAGGTTGAGTATTTTGACGTTGTAGCCTTATTGTTTATAAAGAGTGTTTTTTTCCAGGTGTAGAAGTTTAAGTTGGCATTACTTTCCAAGATGGCGACCGATTTAACAGCTGTCAGGTGATGTATTCTTAGTTTGGTTTGGCAATTCATCAAAACGATCATCAAGCAAGGCGTAGATTCGTCAAATGGGCCCAAAACGAGATTGCCGTTGTTCCCGATTTTCATAAGCGAATTTTGTTTAGAGATGAAGCGCACTTCTAGTTGAATGGCTACGTCAACAAACAAAACTGTTGCATTTGGAGTGAAGCTAATCCACAAGTGTATCTCGAAACACCGTTACATCCAGAAACACTGACTGTTTGGTACGCTTTATGGGCTTTAGGAATCATTGGTCCGTACTTCTTCAAAAACGATGAAGGCCACAACGTTACAGTCAATGGTGATCGGTATAGAGCCATGATTACTAACTTTTTCATTCCTGAATTGAACAATCATGATGTCCAGGAGCTGTGGTTCCAACAAGACGGCGCAACATGTCACACAGCTCGTGCCACAATCGATTTATTGAAAGACACGTTTGGTGACCGCCTAATTTCACGTTTTAGACCTGTGAATTGGCCTCCAAGATCTTGTGATTTAACACCGCTAGACTATTTTCTGTGGGGCTATGTAAAGTCATTGGTCTATGCGGATAAGCCACAAACGCTTGACCATTTGGAAGACAACATTCGCCGTATTATTGCCGATATACGGCCACAAATGTTGGAAAAAGTCTTAAAAAATTGGACGTCCAGATTGGTCTACATCCGAGCCAGCCTTGGCAGTCCTATGCGAGAAATCCTATTTAAAATGTAATGCCACAAGAGTATCTTTCGAATAAAAAAATTCATGTCAATCGAATACTACATCGTTGTTTTATTGCAATTTAAAGTTCTATACCTCTTAAAAAAACACCCTTTAGATTAAAATAAACTATTTAAGCAGGTGCACACACCTACGCATAACTTTTAGAATTCTACTTTTAAAGTTGATATCAATAAGGAAAAATAAATTTCTCTTAATATTCTTAATAGTAAAAGTCTGAAAAAAATGTTTACATTTCTTAAAGTTAACACGTTTTTTATAGTCTTAACGTTGTAGCGACAGGAATACCTTATGACAGTCATAGTTACTCACCATAGCCCAGCGTTTCTCGAACTATGGGCCCGCCCCTAGGGAGGCTTGATATCTCTTTGAAGGAGCATGAGCATACTGAAAAGTCGAAAAAAAATTTAAAATAAGTATTAATTTACCGAAATGAATGAAATCAAAATACATTGGGGCACAATAAAATTTAAATTCATATTTACAATGATAAAATATACTTATAAATGCATCAGTACTGCACAATTTTTTGATAATTAATTTATCAATACAATAAAAACAAGCTTAATAATTAGTTGTGCTTTCCGTAAGCTTGTCGTCTACAAAATTTAATACTTATTTTGATAATTGGTAAGGTTTATAATTAAAGTCGTATTGTGTGTGTGTGTAGCATTTTGTGCCATACTACATTATTACTGCATTCAATGTATTATTATTGTACAGATAGGGGGTGCGATGAAAACTATGATTGAAAATTGAGTTGCAAACATTGAAAGTTTGAGAAGCACAGGCCTACCCCTTAAACTAGAAGATATCAAACTTTTAATGCCTAATTTTGAAATTTTAAAAAATATGAAATTTTTAACGTGTCTAAAAAACACAAATCTTGTAAATATTGTTACCCATTATTTGAATGTAAACTGCTTCTTTAACTGTTGCGGTAAAATGTTAAATATGATTGTGATATGTATTAATGTCTTATATCAAATCGAAAAATTTAATGCGTACATGTTTATTAAATAAACTATATCAATCTTGATAATACCAGATATTAGTTATAATTTTTTACGAATACCTGCCACTTGTGTGTCCATGATTCCAAAAGAAAAATTAACTATTGGAAAAAAAATTCACATGCATATATGACACAGTTATCAAAATAAATTTTTAGGAATTTAAACGTATTCTTGTAAATATTGAAAATAAAAATATAATTAAAACCAAAAAAGACTAAATCAGAAACCCATTTTCTATAAATGTATGATTCTGACCAATCCACTTCTGTATAAAAATATGACGCTTATAAAATCTCACTTAACTACCGTGAACATAAGCCAGTTGAATAAAAATTAACAGATATCTGATTACCAACTTTCTCTGGCAGCTCAATTCAAATCATCTGCTGATTTACAACTTTTAATTAAATAGCATCAGAATACAGAACTTTAAATTATTATGGCTGTTTACTACACTCCTCACTTAACTGTAACTGAGTGCACCATACTTTCCCGCTTTCCTACCCCAACGGAAACTTTTAAACCCGTACCTGGACATTCTGTAAACAGAAAACGCAACGGACAGACGCAAGGGTTTTTCAGCATCAATCCGTAGCAGCTTCAAATGTGTAATTTTCATTTAACCGCATTACTACATTTAAGAGTAAATGTGTAAACTGTAAATATTTATTTTCTGCAATATAATCGTATGCACTATCTCCATCTCTGGCTGTTATTCGAACTCAACCAACGGCATCAATGGGAAATATTACTGATGATCCTTCTGACATTGTGGGGTTTGAAACTAAATCGGAATGTTATATATAATTAATTCAAGATATATCTTCACAGATCTAATATTCATAATAACGAACTTAAATGGATGAAGGCAAAAACGCGGCATAGTTACATTGATATACATAAACATAGATATTTGTATATATAAAATAGTATCAGTCCACACAATACAGTTCAACCGATCACTTTGAAAATTAGCCTGTATACGGATTTTTTTGTGGAATAGGTTTTCGTGCTATCGTTTTTATTATAGCTCCCCACCAGATGGCGCTACATCATATCAACTTCTGCGCAATTCAACCAATCACCAAGTTGCCAACGTGATTGCCAGAAAACGATGCCAACTTGGCTCTATCGCCAACATTTCGTTATGTATCCATTGAATTGTCATTACAATGCAAGGAACGGCATTGCTTGAGAATCTTACAATTTTAACATCAAATAAATATAACAGAAAGTAATATTAACATATTGCATATCCAAACATAAATTATTGACACTATATTAAGCGTTTATTACACAAAATTTGTAACAATGTGTTACTTTTTAAGAGGAGAGAACAGCTTAGGAAGGTGTTTTCAAAAATCGACCCACAAGAGAATTACGGGTGTTATAAATAAAAAAATCCTTTTTTACTAACTATTAGATCTACAGACTCAAAATGCAACAAATATGTTTTTTTTTTGTTCAAATCAGATATGCAAAAAGCTTCTGTTTTGCTTAATTTACAATTCACGAAAAATTCAATCATTAAAATTTTTTTTATCCTTCACTATGCATTTTTTAATTTTTCAATTCACCCGTGTGATGAATGGGTACACCAGCTAGTATATTATAAAATATTATAAGCATGCGTACTTTAAAGTTTCTCATATATATGATAGATTTGCGTACTATGATAAACTAAGAACTATAACTCTAATTATGGTTATGGATAACTTTTGCTTTAGACTCAACTAACCATGGAGGATAAATCCAGTAACGCAGTGTTTCTCAAACTGTGAGGCATGCCCCCTTAGAGGGTCGCGGTAACCCTGCGAGGGGGGCGCAAGCATATTGAAAATAAAAGGTTAAAAAATAATTTTTTGGAATGAAGTAAAAGAAAATACTTTCTGACATAATAAAAAATACACATTTACACTGATATATTTTTATCATCTGGTGATCATCAAAAATAAATGATCCCACTTCAAGCGTTCATTAGGTATCTTTGATCCTATAACCAAATAAAAAAGACATTTTGTTTGCTTTACTGCAATCCCAAGATGAGAGGTTCTTTTGTTACGTTTATTTTAATGCCTAAAATACTACTTTTGATTATCATGTATTTGACCTTCAAACTTACTGGTATGTTTCACTCCGTTTCTTTTTCTTTTAGGAAAGTTATAATTAATATTTTTCTGTTGCTTTTTCCTCCATGTGAATGAGTTTTATGATATACGAATAAGCATACTGAGCACCAAGAAGGGTTATTTGACCAAGATGTATTTTTATGAGTATACTGAAACATATAATGCATAATGAAAAGCGTTTTACACAATTATTTTTAGAATTGACAGCAATATTTTAATATTGAATAAATACTCTTTTAACATGGGAGCGGTAACATGAGGCGCAGAATCAACCCAGGCTCATGAAATCGTTAATTCTGAGAAAACTCTTTATTCGTTAACAGTGACCTTGACAGTATACTCCTATTAGACAGTCTTAATGGGAACAAAAATGAATTTGTCACAAATATGCCTCTTTTTTGAGAGAGGCAAACGTTTTTTTCACAATTGCAAATAGTCTTGATCGAGCTCCCGGCGCGACCACTTTTGTTCAAAAATATTTTCTATGAACAAGCTACACTTTCCACCCTGAACAATTTTGTGGTTTTGATCGCTGTGTTGTACGACTTATTATGGTTTACAAATGTAAATGAGCAGAACAAAAAAAATGGGCATTTGTGATCTCTATTGAAAGAAGTGGAAACTGACTAAGCATTTGAAGAACCTGCTGAAATAATGCAAATTAACCAAGAGAGCGAAAGTAAATATGAGAAAAGCGATAGACATGAAACATTTGAATTGAATTGAAATATTCAAATGCTGCCTAAAGAGCTTTATGAAGAAAACTATGAAGCCATAAATGTAGTACTTCGCCTTGTCAAAAAGACACTAGGAAAAAAAGTTCAAAACGCTATTTGTAGATCATCAAACGACAGCAAAACTACATTACAATAACGTGAACCAAATATGACAATTTTGCAGGAAAATAACGTTCCTGTATTGTTAGCGAAAAGTGTCTGTGATTTATGTTCTTTATTAAGGACACGCACATTTGGAACATTTTCTTCGTTTTATTGGATTTTTTCTCAAGTTATCAAAGAAAAATTGAAAAGTCCTTGAAAGTAGGTAAGTCTATTTTCTCTTAATTAAATTATTCATTGAAATTGTGATTTTTAACGTGTAGAGTAAAAATAATTATAAAATAAATTATAGTTTAAAAATAAACTAAAAGATACCCCTTTATGGTGAATGGAACTAAGAAGTAATATATATATATATTACTTATACATAAAAGTAACATATAGAAAATTTAATGCTTATCTGGTTAAATTGTACGGTTTATAATTATGATTATTGTAGCCTTAGCGCCAAAGTGCATTATTATTGCATTCAATACCACATTATTTTTTTTTGGGGGGGCGATAAAAATTATGATTGGAAATTGGGTCGCCAGTCGTGAAAGTTTGAGAACCACTGCAGTAACGGCATTCATAAAATCCGGATAGTTTGTTTAAAAGAAAATACCTTATTTACGTAAATGCCAACCATATATACATAGTTTTGATGAATTTGATCATATATAAATTTCTTTGCTGAATTTGAATGTGTGATTATGCTTTTTAAATAAATCAAAAATTAAAGAACACATGACACACACAGAAACATGTTACAATTCTTTCGAACATTATTTTTTTTATGAAATGCATTTGTAAAAGTTAAGCATTTAGATTGCATTTATAAATAAATATCATTTGTTTCATGATTTTGTTAGAGTTTTGTATATCTTATTAATAAATCACATAGCAATGTACTGGAATAAAAATGTATATTTCACAAAATGAAAAGATAGCTAGTTAAATAAAAATACAGTTCATAAATTTTGATTGATAAATTTTAGTTAGTAAATAATTATATCCCTAACAGATGATATATATATATATATATATATATATATATATATATATATATATGTAATAATTCCTCCTAGCATCCTTTTAATTATCTCTTTTAATACTATTCAAATAATATTTTAATTAATTGTTTCGAAATTATAACAGTCCGATCTTAATCGTAATCGACTAATATTATTTCATCATAAATCCCTTTTCCGCCTATTGTAACCAATCAGAGTTCTTATTACAAAAATATCACTTGGTCTTCACCGTCGAGTATAAAAACCGATGTCTCTGGAATTCTCTCTCTTCGCTCGTTTCTCTGTAATCATGTAGCCGGCTGCTTTGTGTTGTGTGTTGTAGTTTCTTTTTCTGTGTTGTGTCGACAATGTTCATCGTAATTAATATGCCTAGGTGTTTCAAGATATACAATAAATTGGAATTACTAATCTAACACACTGTCTCCTCAATCTTCCTATGGAAAATTCATCATCATACAGGAATCACTCACCACTGGCCACACCCTATCTTTGGTTCGCTACAGTAATAACATCCTCTCTCGCCACAGCTTACAAATAAATTTATCATTCTCCAGAAATATCATAGAATTATGATACACACACACACACACACACACACACACACACACATACACACACACACACACACACACACACACACACACACACACACACACACACACACACACACACACACACACACACACACACACACACACACACACACACATATATATATATATATATATATATATTCCTTCAAGCACATTCAATTATATTTTCAAAATAAATTTAATAGATTTAGATGTTTTACTGAAATTGAATAATAATAATCACTAAAAAGGAAAGTTCACTTATTTCTTTACGTTCCATTTCATCGCCGTTTCTCTTGAAGTTCATACATTTAATGTACTATCATATTTTCAGCGGCATTTTTGAACATTTTCTTAAATGGCTCTATGTACGCATTATGGAGTCGAAATTAACTTAAAATTTTATCTAAATCTATGGTAATTGTTTTTAAAAATGTAATTTATGGGTTATACTTGTGCGTAACAATACCCAAAAAAGGTTATGCAATATATGTATCATATATAACTACACTTTAAATAAATATAACTTTATTCTGTATAACTTTCTAGCAAAATAAAACCTTTTCTAGTAAATAGACTTTTTTGTAAAATTGTAATTGCATTTAAAATATTGCGATACAAGGTTGCTTTAGAAATGGTGAAAATTTTTTTCAAAATTTACGACATTTATTGACAATTTATTTAATAATCACAAAAAATGTGTGGCTAATGTACAAAACAAGGAGAGAATCATCCTCTGAGTTGATGTCTTTTCAGTATGTATACAAATTTTTATGTGATCTCCTTTATAACATTTAGATTTAGTATAGTACATTTGTATAGTAACAAAAATTTACTCGTGGGAAATATATCAAATATATCCCTACAACATGTCGATTATCAAGATGCTACTTTAAAAATAATGTCTCTTCCCTGGTGTTCACTTTTTATAATCATATTTTGTTACTCTTCTTTTTAAAATTTCTGTTATTTTTTCTTCCCTATAATCTCGCTATATAAATTAATCACGTTTGTTGAAGCACTGGATCCTCCAATAAAATTTCTATGTGATTTATTTAAGGATGAATTCAGAAGCTATTTTTTAGTAAAATAGTGTGTAATCTCTCTGAAGTGATCCTTTCTTCCGCAAGTTGCAAACACCAAAGGACATGAATAAAATGACATGAATGCATACATTTCGTAACCGAAGGTGACAAGTTCAAGTAATCCAACCTCAAGCAGCAGCGAAGGTCAACATAGGTCATCCTCCTCTAACTCACCAACAGCTTATCTCCGAAGTGATGAGCCAGGAACCGATCACTAGATGGCCGCACATCCTAACGCTACTAACTGATTAGACATACATTGCATGTGAAGAGCCTAAGACATTCCTTATAATTAACAACTGTAGTGATTCAAACGGCGTACGCGTCAACTAGATCATTCGTTTCAACAAAAGAGACTGCCCACAAAGTCAAAAGAAAGAAGTTCTTACATCAAGCAAACCTATAAATGTAGTATATCAACTGTAGTAGTGGAAGATTAAAACAACCTTCTGTAAGTATCGCTAAGAAAGTCCATCAGCAGCAAACATAACTTTCTTCTCTAGAAAGGAAGTAAGTAGTGACCCCTTCTTCCCAGAGACGTCTTTAAGACTTTCTGAGGCCTTGGGCTCTTACGAAAATGTTGGTCCCACCTATGGGTCTTAAAAGTAGACAGTACATAACATACGTATTCAAATGTTCGTACAAACAGTAACCCGAAACAAACAAATGTGTATGACTTACAAAACGGCTCGACCGACTGCTGCTCTTTGACTTGATGCGTAATGATGGTGTGTAGAGGTAGACCTAGGCCTATACATGAAGGACGGTCATCACATAAAAATATAGACTTGCCACTGTTGCCAGTTCACATATGCTTTAAAATTCCAAGTTTATTAGATAATACAATCGGAAAAAATATTTGACTGTTAAAATTGTACAAATCATGATTTTATTAAGACTCAGTCGAGAGCGAGACGAGGCTCCCACTGAGGCCAAGACCCTAGAGTCGAGCCCGATTGACCCATGACTTGAGACTTTCCTGCTTTTTCCGCAAGTCACAAACAACAAAGGACATGAAGGAACGCACTTAACAACTGCACCCAATTAGGATCCCCTTTAGAAGATCTAATCCGTGCACTTCCGGGACACGTTATAATCCGTGCACTTCCGACCCGATAGTGATCTGTTCAAATCATCCAACCCCAAGCAGCAGTCAAGGCAGTGGTGTAACGAAAAATACTAGGCCCCTCCAGCAAAGTTATGTTTTGGGCCCCAAGATGGTTTTTACGCATCGGATTTCGTATCCCTCAGGATTTGGGCCTCCTAGCATGGTGCCCCCTGCGGTTACAGGGATGCGTGAGTGTACAATAAGTCTTTAAATAAAGGTCACGATGGGTCATCCTCCCCTTTCTCACCAACAGTTTAGCGCCGACGTGTGGGGACCCTAGGTAAAAACATCAGTTGGCAGCACAACATAACTATTCACTGAATGGAGACTATTACTTAGACTTCTCTGAATATCGCATAGAAAGTTCATCAACAGCAAAAGTAACTTTCTTATCTAGGAAGGAAGTATGCCAGTGCTTCTCAAACTTTCAATATTTGCGACCCAATATTCAATCATAATTTTATCGCGCCTACCTTCGATACAAATAACAATGGAGAAATTCAATATTACTATACCTTGACGCTAAAGCTACAATGAGACATTAATCTCTGAAGTTCCACCGGCGTATATATACGTCTCACTCAACCTATGTATTAAATTCCCCGGACGTATATATACGTTTTTGGAAGTGTCTGTGAACCATTTGCTTATATCAGAGGATTTGTTATATATTTTTATTCATTTTTTTCCCTCCCACAATACATCACATACGATCTCCTACGTAGAAGACGGATGCATTGGGCAGGGAGTTGCATAACTTTTAATCGGCAGTTAAGGGATTATTTATTAACCGTAAAAATTGTCGTTTATTTTTGCGTATAACTTTATATCTGAGAAGACCATTAGATTAGTGGTTATTATTAAACGTGTCCTTAACTTGATACTGTTAAATATATTATAAAATACATTTTGCAGTAGATACATTTATAAGTGTATTATATCACTGTAAATGTGTATTTTATTTCTTATGTCAGAATGCATTTCATTTGTTTACTTTCAGTAAATTAATACTTTTATAAAACATTTTGTTTTCAACTTTTCAATATGCTTGCGTCTCTCTCGTAGAGTTATCAAGCACCCACAAGGGAGCCCTACAGTTTGAGAAATGCTGAAGTATACAGCGAACATTTCTTTCGCAAGTCGCAAACAGCAAAGAAACTGAATAAATAGTTTAACTACTATTTCAAAAAGGGATTTCGTATTGTCATCTAAATCAGTGGTCGCCAACATTTTTGACCTCACAGACCGGTAAATTCATACTTTATATCCCACGGACCACTAATAGGATTTTTTATGTGTTAAATAAACACTGGCCTCAAAAAGTTAAGGTACAACCGGGTTTTTGTGTCTAATTTGCAAATGAATGAATGTAGAAACAAAAAATTTGGAAAATATGTGCATTAAATAGTTTTTTTATTGAATGCGTCATAGAAATTTGTATAAGTGTATTGCGAAAACGATTTATAACAAAAAAAAAAAAAAGCAATCCCTGCGGAAAAGTCCATTCTTGGAGAAAACAGCACATCCCAGTGTTATGTGGTGAAATGGCATAAAAACAATACAAAAATGGGTTCTAATAAGGAATGTGTCCACTAACTTGAATGCATTGGCGGCATCGATTTCCCATGCTGTTTATTAAGTTGTCGTACACCGGAATAGGAAGCGAAGACCAGACACAGAGTAAGCCTTGTTTCAGCTCATGTAACGACCTTGGAGGAGGATTTAAAGCAGCAACTTCTCTGCCAAGATAGTCCCAAAGATGTTCTATCGGATTCAGGTCCGGAGATCGAGCTGGCCATTCCATTCGTTCCAAACCGTGATCCTCCAGATACTCCTCAACAATCCGAGCTCGGTGAGGTCGTGCATTATCATCCATCAGAATGAAGTCGTTACCAATAGCAGCAGCATATGGGCGGACATATGGATCAAGCATCTCATCCCGATATCTAAGACCAGTTACGGTTCCTCCATGGAACACATGCAGATCAGCGTGGCCACCGAGCGAGATCCCTGCCCAAACCAGGATTCCACCACCTCTATAACTGTGTCTTTCAACAGTGTTGGATGGATGGTATCTAGTGCGCTGTTCCCTCCAGATCAGTAGACGCCCTGAATCACTCTCCATTGTAAATCTGGACTCGTCCTGTGAACAGCACAGAAGCCCATTGTTGCTGCGTCCAAGAAACATGTTCTCTTGCCCAGCATAAGTGGTTCCTTCGCTGTCGTCCGTTGAGAGGGGAACGCACACAACTGGTCTTCTTGCATACAGACCTGCATTGTGAAGACGATTTCGCACCGTAGTAGCGGAGATTCTTCTTCCTGATGCTTGAAAGTGGTCTGCAATGAGCTGCGGCACAGTAGTGGTTCTTCTCCTTCGTGCCGAAAGAGCTAGAAAACGGTCTTCTGCAGGTGTTGTAGCTCGTGGTCGGCCTGGAACAGGTCTTCTGTACACAGAATCTTCGGATTGGTATTGATCACAAAGTCGCTGAACAACACTACGAGACACATTGAGACGTCTAGCAGCATCAGCCTGCGACAATCCCATTTCCATCCATCCAACTGCCCGCCACCTTAACGAATTGCAAACGACGTCTCTGAGACATTTTCTAAACTCTATTGACTATTGTCACCGAAACTGCCAACAACTGTTGAAAATCAACACAACTTACACACAAAAGTACGAAAGCTTGATATTTGCATATTTTTCTCTCACTCATAAATATACGTTCTTTTCTATAAAATAAAAGTGGTAGCAATCGTTTTTGCATTAATGTTTTTAAAGTTCGTTATTATCATTCATGTAAACTATGCATTTTATTGTTACTGCCATTTTTTTATGGTGAGCTTCGAAAAACATGTTGTACCTTAACTTTTTGAGGCCAGTGTATTTATAAACCTTAACTTGGTGTTGTAAAATTAATTATGAAACACATTGATACATTTATAAGTGTATTATATCAATGTTAATATGTATTTTATTTTAATTACGTCATAACGTATTGTGTTTGTGGATCTACCATAAATTAATAATTTTCTTAAATAATCTTATGTTCTTGACTTCTCAATGTGCTCGCGCCCCCCTAGTACAGTTATCAGGCCCCCCAACGGGGTTGCTCCCCTCAATTTGAGAAATACTGCCATATAACAAATCATCTACAGAAGAACGATTTACATATTATCATGGCACTATTCTCTGAAATGGAGTTATTGAATAAAGTAGCGTATTTATAACTGTTCACGTATAGTTATGAATTGGATTATGTTTCAATGCATCTTAAAACATAACTTAAAGTGATGAGTAAGTATATTCCCCACATTTTTCAAGGGACCAGCAGCATTTTCTCGCTGACCCTTAGGGGTGCACGGACCACCAATTTGGCAACCTATGGTCTAAATTTTGCACGAAGTAAGTATGGATCAGTAAGTCAATGGTTGTAATAAACACGCCCATCAAGATGAACTGCTTTTATTGATATATACTTATGAGTCAGAATAATTAACAAAAACTCCAGCTTTTGTGCAGCGCATTTTAAATATACAACGTAAGATAAATGAATCACATCTCAAATCACAAATAAGAAAAAAAAATGTAGTAATGCCATACATTTTTTTGACTTTATTTTGTGTGTGTGTTTTCTAAAATTAACATTAAGCTACATATTCGAAAAATATAAAGAAAATTAAGTCAATAAAACAGTTGAAAAAGCAATATTCGATTAAATGTTAATAGCTAAAAAACATAAAGCTCAAAATATCCTCTTTAATAGGAAAAAGCCAACAAAGCAAAGATTAAACGTTATACAATCCCAAAGAAATGTAATCGGAACGCACATCCTGCAGAAAAGTTATTTCCCTCAAAAAATTCCCTTCGTACAGAAAAAGTTCCTATTTTTGAAATTCTAACTCCCGAATTGAAACTGTTTTTCCGAATTTTTCGAAGCGAAAAATACACTCTTTTTTACGTAAAAGGATACGGGAAGAAAAGAATAAGATGAATAGAGAAACCAAACATGGAAATGTAATCTTTTGATATCACTGCTCAAACATGAGAGGTTCTATGGAGGAATTGTTTCCGAATTATTTATGGTAAAAAAAACTATCCTTGCCTGTCAAGAAATAAATAGAAATAGAGATAAATATTCTTTCCCTTTGGATGAGAACCATTCAAAAGCAGTTGAGTTTGGGAAGTAGAATCTCCTGATTTTTTTCTGCTGTAATTTATTGAGTCACTTCTAATATATCATCGGAAAAAATTAAAGACAAAATATATCTTTATTTAAGCAATGTTCAAAGGATTTGTGCACTGATTTTTTAAGACAAATTTAGTCATATTTTAATCTTGTGCTTTTGCTTTGGATAAAGTTGCATTGGTTGTTTTAAGCTTATACTATAAGGACTCAAATGTCGCTATGAATCATAATTTTTGAAAATTGCTTTTCTTGTATTAATTCGTTCTAAATACATTGAAAGTTCTGAAAAATGTTTGACAGCACAATGTTAATTTAAAATCTCACATTAATAAAACACTGTCGAACCAAAACATTATTGACACTAACTCAACAGCGCATTACACCAATTTTCCAGAAAAACATCTTTTACTCGCCATAGTATGGATGCCCTAAGATCTTGGTTAGTGACTGGAGGAAAGTTGTATCAAATTTTCATGATGCGGTCTTTCAACCTTGCAATATTTCAACATAGAGCTCTTTGGAGCCTTCCTGTGAAAGACTAAATTTTCTCTATCGGATTAAACTATGGTGTCTTAGTTGGCTAAAGCATTAATTGTAGTTTGTAGTTTTCCCTGAACCGTTCCAAAATAATTCTAGGCTCGGGACATTGGACATTGTCCTGGTAAAAGATTCCTTTACCAGTTGGAAAGAAAGATGACGTGTTAGAATGCAATTGATACACAGTTGTGTTTAATTTCACTTTATTTTGTATTTCTTTCTCTTTATTTTGAACTAAAACAATTGGTTCCACACTGCCCATGAAAATATTCCACAATGCATAATAAAGACACAACACCCGCCTGTGTATGATGGGCAAAACAGCAACTGTTTGCTTGGAAGACGGCAAATTTTTTATCGGCCACGATGTGATGAATGCGTACTCGTTATTCATCTGACCAGGCAACTTTCATGCAGTTACCCATGGCCGAATCTTGATGTTTCTGAAACTATATTGCAGACCTAGTTGACAATAACGCTTGGTCAACAAAGGCGAACGAGTAGGACGTTTTCTATGCTGATCCATATCCTACAGTGCTCAATAAGCTGTGGGTTCCTAAATACTTTCACATTTGGATCTGCATTAAATTAGTAGCTCTCAGCTGAACAATTGTTTGTCATCTTTTTTTATTTACCACGCGAGACACTCTCAAACGTCCCTTTTCTTTGATGACACGTGAGTGTCTCGAAACTTGGTGTATATTGCTGGTTTTACTGTCATTTATCCACTTTTTAGGAATACTATAACAATGTCAAATCGTCAACTACCTACCATTAGCGCAACCGTTACAATCTGCTCCCTTTCAAATTCGCTTAGGTCATTAGCCCTTCACATCACTCTCAGAAGTATAAGTCTGCAAGAACGATTCCTTACCTTCGCCAGCAGAAGTTAAACATTATTTTAACTTAATATCGTACCCTGCACGTCATCCAAACGAGTTCAATGAAAACTGTGTTGGTGATTATAATGTCTCCAAAATTAAGGTTTCTCGTATAAAAAGAAATAAATATTCCCATAAAATATGTGTATGATTCATTATGGAGTTTTAGTATAATTATATCTATTGCAAAAAGCAGTAACGTAACCGAAAAATGTCCATAAGTATAATGCTGGCTCATATGTGAGAGTGCTAAATCGGTCAAAATATGCCATAATTCTCTAGTGCTCGGCAAATAAAAGATTTGACCACTTTGTACAGTTATGCAACTCCTAGTACAACTTAAACAAGCATCAAAACATGCTACCTTAATGTTCATGAGGTACTGCCATTTTTTATATTGGCTGAAAAAAACATAACTATTATTTTTGTTTTGCAGTATGATGTTTGAATTTAGGGAGGATTATTTCCATGAACAGATTAAGCAAGATGATTTATTGTCAAACTATTTTAATATACAGAACTGGCTGTCATTCCTAAATAAAACATCAACTGAGCCATTGACCTTGACATTTCATTTTAGTGTACTGTTTTGAAATTAACATTAGAAGGTATCTTACACTTTCTTAATAACCCTGTTTCTTTTGTAATAACGATTTTTGTAATAAAGAATATCTAATTGAAGGGACGTATCCATCCATATGCAAATTACTTTCATCATTTCCTATAATTTACACTAGTTTGAAGAAAATTTAGTTCTTATCTAATTGTTGAATAATAATTGAAAAAACTGTATTAACATCAAGTGTTCTACACTATAAGTTTAAAAAAATGTATTTGAAGTTCAATGTATGAATAGAAAGAATTTCATTTACGATTGCACATTTTACCTAATAGTAGGACTTGCGGAAAGAAAATCGGAAGTGCTGATTTTGACAAGAGAAAAAAAATTATAAAATTAGAGAAAGACTGTGCAACGCCGGTCACTTATCAAGTATAATCTGTGTGCATCTGAAGTATATGCCCTACTTATGGCTTCAAATCAAATGATTTTGATAGTCATTGAACAATGTCTCTAGAAATAGCTCCAAAAAACTAGCGTTCAAAATCCAAAGTAGGGAGGTTTGTAAGTAAAGCTAATAATTCAATAGTAAGAGTTTTACTATACAAACAATAAGGAATATGCACACTTACCAATGCACATGCGAGTAATTTTCTTTCAGTAAAAAAACGCCTTTTCAATGTGACCGTAAATATTTTTTTTTCATAATGGGCTGCATATTAGCAACTTAGTCTTTGCAAACATAGAAAGTCGGTAAATGTGAGAGCCATTGCAGTGGTGGCACCATCTAGTGGCTCTCTCGCAACCGACCTTTTGGGCACTCGAATTAATTTAACACTAGACCGTCCCAGATTTCGATTCCACTGGTGTCGTTGTGACATCGCGTTATAAAATATGTGATATAATTGTAACAACTAAATAATATTAGGACCACTATTAAATAGAGTTTAGTTTTAAGATTTTGTAATATTATTGCATTTAATTTTTATATATTATGACCCTTTATATCATGAAAAACTGACGTCGATATTATGCTTCGCGAAGCCCATTGGACCACTGCTTTGTAGCAAAACCTTTCGAGTCAAAAATTTACCAGGAACACTACCATTTTCCAATGTCCATTCATTTCCATCTGTAGTGATCTATGTACTGTATTTACGCAAATCTAAGCCACCATCGATTTTAAGCTGCACCCCCAATTATCTACTCGTTTTTGCGAAAATATAAGAAATTGTGAAAAAAAGATCCATAAACATTTGAATCCTCTTAAGGTATCCGACTACGTTCGGAACCGTGATTTCAAAAAAATGCATAAATGAATAATTTTCATATTTAGTGTCACTCAGATTAGAATACATCCATAAAATTGTTTTAAGGACATTTTTACAAAAAAAAAATATTTAAATATAATATTTTGGCAAAAAAACTAACTTAGAATAATCTTTTTTCCAAATGTTCTCCTTTTGTGAAAAATTTTTCTATTGTGAACATATTTTGTCTGTCTATAGCTCAGACCTCTGTACAGACGCTCAACTAGAATTTTTGAAAAATTCACATTATTTTCAGAGTTACCACCCATGGAAATAATTATTCACGTTTTTTTTCTTAAAATTGCTCCCCTCTGCAGTCGTAAAATACGAATAAACCCACTTCTAAGTTACGTGTTTCAAAATTTCCATTTGAGCCACCGTACAGAAGTATGAGCTATATACAGGCAAAATATTATTCTCATGAGAGAGAGAAATACAATTATCAACCTCGAATTTTTATGGAAAGCAAATCCCTTCCCTATGAAAAACACCCTAAATATTTGGGCTACATTTTAGATCCTGAGATACTTAGCAACAAGCATATAGACTATGTGATAATTAAAGGCAGGAAGAGACTTGACTTACTGAAATACATCGCTGGAAGGGACTGGGGTGCTGATGCTGGTACTCTCAGACTGACATACACCTCTTTGATCAGACCTGTCTTAGAGTATGGCTCTCAAATTTATTTCAGTGCATCACGTACTAATTTGGCGAAACTGGACCGAGTACAATCAAGCGCTGCTAGAATTATCACTGGCATGCGACATACCTGTCCCACAGATCTAGTTCTTTTCGAAGCTGATATCATGCCCTTGGATCTGAGAAGAAAATTACTGCTTTCAAAGTACTTTTGTAAACTTTACAGTTACGGAGATTATAACCGCACATCTGCATATCTCATAACCTGGACAAACAGACACAGACTAAAAAGAGACAGTCCTTTCTCTCGAATGCAAGCGATGGACCTATTAGATCAGGACATTGAAGAACATTTTTTGAAGAATGTATTTAACCCTCAGGAGGGATTGCCTAGAGTCCATTTTAAACCAGAAATGGGAGCTCATACTTCCAAAATCAAGATCCACCTGAATATTTACGTCAATTAGCATTGGAGATTATTAACAAAATTCCAGCTACTGCAATGCAAATTTATACCGACGGTAGCAAAGATGAACAAACCTCATGTGGCAGTGGCATCTTTATAAAGGCTCCTAATTGTTCTCATAATATGAAAATTAGGAATTCGGACTTTTGTTCTGTTTTTAGATCCGAGTTAATTGCCATTGATGAAGCTCTCCGAATCATCAAGACGATGACATCTCCTGATGAAATATGTATATTATGTGATAGCCGAAGTGCTATCCAACACCTTAGCGACTGGACAAATGTTGGAGACAAAACATCGGTCTCAATTCTTAAAAATCTTAAAGAACTTTCCCAGCAACATGAGATATACTTCCAATGGATTCCATCTCACATTGGTCTCTTTGGCAATGACACAGCTGACCTTTTAGCCAAGGAAGGTGTCACTGAAGATTTAATGTCGAGAAGAACTTTGACCTTCTCGGAAATTTTTTCTAAAACGAAATCTTTGATTCAAGAACTATGGAAGACTCCTCCGACTCACCCCTGGTATAATAGGCCGGCCCCAGGTGGTGCCCTTTCCATCAAGGCGGATAGAGTCGTCCAAACAACTATTAGTAGGCTTGCAAGTGGACACATTAGAGGCCTTTCCTTTAACTTAGGCCAGAAAATTTACGAGAATTGTACTAAATGCAATTTGGTACAGGCAACTCCAGATCATCTTTTGTTTTGTGCAGGACTTGATAGGGAGGACATCTATTCCAGTCCTCTTTTGGTGTACGATTTCCTGAGGACTCTTGGGCTCATGGACCTGATCTAGCCTGCGGCTAGACAGGATGAATTAGTCAACAACAACAACAACAAAATATTATTCTAATAGAAGTATTTTTCACAAAAGGAGAACATTTGGAAAAAAAGATTTTCAATTATTTTCAATATTTTTTGCCAAAATATTGTATTTAAATAATTTGTTTTTGTCAAAATGCCCTTAAAGCAATTTTGTGCATATATTCTAATCTAAGTGACACTAAATATGAAAAGTATCTATTTATGTGCTTGTGAAAATCACGGTTCCGAACATAGTCGGATTCCTTAAGGACTTTTTTAAAAATTGGTAAGATAAATAATAATAAGTTAGAGTAATCAATTTATTTTATCTCGGAACTAAAAACTTTCAAATTTATACATGAACCTATAAATACTCGAAACATCAGTATCGTTTCTCGAATTGATTCGTCACAGCTGAGTTCGGAATGAGTGACGGCGTTGACATTTTTTCACACAAAATCGTCTTCTGTGCCATATTTTTGATGTTTAGGTGATTAAAAGAAAGCGTATGCAAAAAAAAGATCTTGAATACGAGAAGACAACGACATTTGGGATAGACTTAATACTAGAGATAAACTGCCGAACGTGATAAGTCAGGGATGCAAGATGCCAGAATGGACGGTTACGTTTTCCCCTTTGAATGGGGTTTTTGGCCTTTTTTTCTCTTTTTACATTTTTCTTTCAATTTTTTCTACGTAACAAATGTTTTGCCTTCGATTCTAAGCCGCATCCGATCTTCAGTAGCATTAACATGGGAAAAACAATGCGACTTTGATTTGAGTAAATACGATATCAAGATTTATACATGAATATTATCAATTTCATCTGCAATTTCTATCTTCATCAGAGTATAAATTATAACAAGATACCTCACCACAGTCTAATAACCAAGTAGTCACTTCAGTATAACTGGCTCATTTCAGCTGTGAACCCCAAAACGCTGTGTATTTAAGGTCAAATAATTGTGCGATATTACTTCCGGAAGTTTATTTTACTAATGGTAGCTTCTTGGTGTAGAAACGGCAGTCACGGACGGTCTAGGTATATATTTAGTTATAAATTCTCCCCTTAATTATATACCACAAATCTTTTTCTGTGTAATCACTATGGAAAATGATTCAAAGTCACGAAAAGTTTTCAAATTCCCTGCAAAAAAGTGGAAAGGAGAACAAACTAAATAAGCTCCGGCACCCAATCAACACCGACGGACGCTCTAGCATTAATTCATGCTCTGGAGAGATGATAAATTAGGGTTGGCGATTCTTTCTGAAAAAGATCGATTTTAAATCGATTCGAATCACAACCTGATGAATCGATTCACAAAAAAATTGAAGTCTGAAAGATCAATCTCTAAAAATGAATTTTTTTTCAAGTCTGGATTTACAATGTAAATATAAATTCATTTTATGAAAAACAAGAAAGATACCATAATACACGATCTCTTATCAATAAAATCAAGGGGAAAATTTTAGTTCAGGGAATTCAACAATTACAATTATTTTTAGTACCATATCCAAGTACCAGGTATAAAAGATAACATTTATTTTCAAAATGTATGTGTTACATTAAAAAGGTTAGAAAATAGATAATATAGCTTATAGTTCCCTATGTTTGATATCTTAGCTTTTTAAAAACAACAGTCGGTCAAGTCTACTGGGATCCAATTTATTCCGCTGATCACTTGCGATGTAGCCGGCATTTGAAAAAAGGCGCTCACAAGGAACAGATGATCCCACGATACTCATATACATCATGGCTATTGAGTGAACTTGAGGAAAAATTGATTTTTTTTGTTCTTGGCAGTAAATTAATCCTTTAACCGCTAATACCGTAATATTACAGGTTTCAAATATACTACATTCAACTAATTGTAAATAATTTTTTGGTTTTTCCCAAAACAGAAAACATCGAATGTTGATTTTCTAGGATGAACTATCGATTCTCTGAAAAGATTCAATGCTACATATCGATTTAAAAAAATTGATTTTTTAGCCCGAGAAATCGATTATTCGATCTCAGATTGATTGATTGATTGAATATTAACGTCGCACTGTTCAGCTACACGAGGACTTTTGGCGACGGACCACGTAATTTTGAACCATGGTCAAGTGACGTGGACGACACCTGAACTGGCACCCCCCTCTCCTAACTACCACAACGGGAGGACGTTTCAGCTCTCGACAGATTTAACGTGCATCGCTGCCCTACACGGCGGGTCTTTAGTGGTACAGGGTTCGAACCCGTGACAAAGCAAGCCACGGTCCGATACCTATACCACTCGGCAACCGCGGCCACTATTCGATCTCAGATCGCCATCCCTATGATAAATATTGCCATGATTTAATTTTACCAAGAGCACCAAAGTCGAATTGATACTCAGGTTATCTTTTACATGCGACCTTATCATATGACATGTGTGCCTACGATTTTCACATTCAGGAAATCTATTAATTTCAGTTGGGATCGAGTCCACAACTTTGGACTTACGAATGTAATACTCTATTTCTAAGCCTCCAAGACCAGTGACCATAAACAAGCTACGGATATAAAAATGTCACTAAAAATAATTTTTATTTAGCACTATAAAACTAATGCTTGAAAGCAATGGTACTTTTTCTTAAATTTGGAAAGTTTTCAAAAATTTCAGTTTTTCTACATGGTTATTCCATGCAGTTCGTATTGTAGTTTTAGCGTCAATGTATAGTATTATTGAATTCAATTCATTGTTATTGTATGGATTGATTGAATATTAACGTCGCACTGTTCAGCTGCACGAGGACTTTTGGTGGCGCACCACGTAATTTTGTACCACGGTTAAGTTACGTGGACGGTACCTGAGCTGGTACCTCTTTCTTCTAACTACCACACCACACCAAGAGGAGGACGTTTGAGCTCTTGACAGATTTAACGTGCATCGCTCCCCTACACGACGGGTCTACAGTGGTACTGTGCTCGAACTCGTGACAAATCCAGGCATGATCTGATACCTAGACCACTCGGCTACCGCATCCACAAGGATAATGGAGCAATAAACATTGAAGAATATATGAGCGCAATTAAGACAGCACTAAAAATAAATAGGGTTTTGAATTATCCTTTGGAATGCTTATATAAAAAAGTGTTATTTTATTTAAACTAATGTTAACTCTATAAACATGTATATTGGAGTTATAAGCATGGAGTCTATCCCATTTTACTTCTCTGATATGGCAACAAATAATTAATACAAATTTTTTTTGGAATATTATTGTCATCCATCTGGTAATGGCATTCCTGCTTTGACTGGATTTTTCAATTGGTTCTCGAAAATCGATCAGTTTTAGCCATGGTAAATTATGTCCGTCGCCAAAAGCGAGCTGAACAGTGGACGTTAATATTCAATCAATCAATCAATCAGTCATTTAGAATTGATGACTAAAATCGATAAGCTTAAATGGACGACTTATATTTATACAAAAGATTTGAATGAATGAATGAGGCAAATGATTTAGTTAGTTTAGAAAAGAAGGATTGACAGTGTGTAATTTTTATGAATGTTCGACATTTGGGAAGGATAAAAGAGAGCATATTTTCTTAGATCAACCTAAAGCATGGATTTCTTGTATTTCCCTACTGTAACATTTTAGGAACTACGTTTTTTTGACGTTTTTCCTTTCGGTATCTAATTTGAAAAATGCCATATTTCCTTTGCCACCATGTGGCGAAATTAGGGGCAAAACTAGAATTTTACTAGACTCTGGTATTATGATTATAAGTAATTGTCTTTGTTCTAATTATAATTTTGGTTATTCATACTCAGATATTTCGAGACATTTATACTAATTACAGTGATGGCCAAAATTGTGGACACTTTCTTAATTTATGTTTTATTAAGTTTGTATGCTTATAGAAAATTTTATGTTACACAAAATACTAAGTATTTTATATCTTTTTAAAGAAAATTAACTACTGAATTCAATTCAAAAAAGGTAATTCAAATATTTGCAACGCAAAAAAGTTATGCTGCAACAAGTGTCGATATGCATTAGGTATAGATGATAGCAGTGAGTTCACAGAGCTTAGTGAGGTTGCCTTTATTTTGTATTACAGCTTCACATTGACGTTTTATTGAGCTAAAAATAGTTTTAAGCTAGTCCTTCGTTATTACATAATGCCAGGAAACAATTATATCCTTAATTAGTTCCTTTTTATTGCATGGGTACCTCATTCAGACAGAAGTTTTCAAACGGTGCCACAAGTGTTTCGATAGGATTGATGTCAGCACTGTTTACTGGCCCGGATAACAATGATATTTAGACAAAAAGCAACGACATCAAATATAAGAGTAGATTGGACACGCGTGGATGAGAAGGTTGTATTTCCTTTGTTAAAATTACATAACAAGTGGGTAGTTCAATGACTACATCTGGAGACTGATCGTTTTGTTTAAAATGTCAGGAGACAAAATTGAAGTGACGAAATCGATTTTGAAATTATTCATTACAGATTACGATGAGTAGCAATGAATAATGTATGTGCATTTTGAAAACTTATTCGTGTGTAGAATGAGAGACTATATGTTTTAAAAAATGTTTCCATGTGTAATATTTAATTATTTATTTTGTTATGGAAGTATTCTTACTTAAATTTAGTAAATAATTGGCATATTTTATAAATGCGACTTTTTTATGCGGTCTTTATCTACCACACAAAAACAGGTTCAACTGTATTGAATTCGCTTTCTTCTGATTGAATGATGGAGGTGAGCTTTTGGGAATGATTGCCCAAAATTAGAGTTTAAAGTTAGAATGGAAATTTGAAGGGATATTAAAAAACATAAACACATTAAGAGTATAAAAATTCGAGAAATAAGTTTAGAAGGATTTTTTAAGGATTAATTTAGTAAAATTTTTAATCTTGATAAAAAAATCATTTCTTCAATTAAATCACAAGTCTTTTCTTTTTCTTATTCTTAAGTTTTTGAAAGTAAATGCAAAGTTTTAGAATTTCTTTTAATTGCGTCTGAGATAATACAAAATAATTCGAGTACTTGGGCTGAGTCTGGGACATTGTTCTCTATGCTAAAGAATCTTTGGAAGCTATCACTGGGATAATTGCTATTGTTTTCGGGAATATTGCTATTTAGGGTGAAGGCATTTTCGCTAAAAATGTTAGCGAAGGAAATTCCTTCGCTAACATTAATACTAATGAAAGTCTCGATAAAATGTACATATTTGTCATGAATAATAATGTGCATAGATAAATAAATTGTACTTTGAAGGTACGTATAATATAAAAATATCTTTTTGTGTAATTTAAAAAAGCCTTTTTAGGAATCTTAATGTTTGAGCATTGTATCAAGTATAAAATTGTATCTAAACTTTAGAAGCAGAACAACACAAACATGTCTGATGTTGGTTTTGAATTCCATGAAGAACGCGTGATTGCATTTATCATGTAAACGTCATGAATTTTGCCCATTGTGATGCCAATTTGAAGTGAAAATTTGAACCTACGTGGTGAAGAACGCAGTTATAAACTATGACATAGTTGGAAATATTTGCGCTTTTCGACTCTTCGTATATTTGCACGAATAACGTGAACTCGCTTAAGGAAACATAATTGGTGTCAATGTAGAGCATTCAAAATTATTATGATATTAAACTTTAATTAACAAATGTCCAATTAAAAGCAATATTTTGTGTAAACTTCACAGAAATTCCGTTTTGAGAAGAAGTTTAACTTGCATATAGTATTAAGAAACAATTTTAATTTTATGTAAAAAAATTACATTCATTAAAATTTAATGTATGCGCATTTCATCAAAAAGATTTTAATTAAAACCAATACCATGTTTGCGCCAATTAATTTAAGAGGAATCTTTGAAATCACATTTTAGCATTACATTGTTAGTGACAAAATCGTTAATTAAAGCCTTTCAGTGAAAATGGCCATAAACTCTATTATTAAAAGGAAATTATATATGAAGGAAGTTACAGTTTATTTTCATATCTCAAACTAGAAAATGAGCTTCCATTTAAAAAAAGTAATTCTAAGTATTTTAAGAATATTTCGATGTGGACTACAATAGTAATACTTCTTTTTTATGCACATTTGACATCTTGTTTGATTTAAAAGTTTTATCTCCATTAACACACATTTTCCTGTTTAATAGTAATAAAGAGCCCACAGTGAATTATTCTTAAATTTAATCTGCAAACTTATTTCAAAGAAACACATTGATTTTAAAAAGATACAAATCAATTCCTCCATTTATAATTGGCATATGTTCCCTTAAGTATTAAACATTTCTGGAAATTAGAATTTTTATTAAAAAAATACGAGGTCTACTCAAAATGCACCCAACCTTTGACCATAAAAAATATCTTAGTTACTTTGCGAGATTAAGATCTAATAAAATACAAAGTAAGCCCTTTGCAACTTCACAGAAATAGCTCTGCATTCCTTCCACTGCTAAAAACACTTCAGGAAGGTATGTTTTTTTGTGAATGATTTTCAACTCCACCGTCACGTTCTGTCTTAACTCTTCTCTAAGATCATTTTAGTAACATTTTAATTTTCGAGAACAGTCATTAGTGACATAAAACCAGAGGGTTAGCGTTGTTATTCAGTAGATCCTGGAGAACTGCAAGACTGAGTTTTTCTGTTCCACCGACAGAAGCTTGGAAACAAATTCCATCGCCGTTCTGCATATGATGACACAACTTTGCATTTGGAGAACCTGTGTACTAATCTCAACTTATTCAGTAGTCTCTCGTACGATTAAACGACGATAATTCACTAGCAGATTTTCCATCTTTTCAATAACAGCTGCATTTTGAGCGGGCTGTCCTCTTAGAACCCTGGTCAATGTCTACTGACGTGTGGCCACTTTTTAATCGATTTAAATCCTCTTTATAATTGTACTCTTTCATAGCATGTCTTCATACACTTGCTTAATCTTACAAATTGTTTTCCCTTAGAAAATCACCAAGCTTTTGGCAAAAAAGTTTCATGCAATATATCTTCTGAAATTGATCTATCATCTTTAGAGAATGAGTGAGTGAATATGGATGTCGCACTGTTGAAGTACAAGAGGGCTTTTGGCGACGTACCACGTAATTTTGAACCATGCTCAAGTGACGTGGACGATACCTGAAATGGCATCCTCTCTCCTAACTACCACACCTCTGCTCCACAGCTCTCGACAAATTTAACGTGCATCGAATCCCTACACGGTGGGTCTTTAGTTACACTGGACTCAAACTTGAGACAAGGCTAGCCACGATCCAATACCTTTCCCACTCGGCAACTGCGGCCACCATTTTTAGAGAAATATAAATCTAACGTGTAGCGTAAAACTCACTAGATGCCTACAGGAAAAGTCTGATTACACAGGAACGGGAAAAAAAATCAAGTATATAATTTAAGCTTTCATCTTTCATTCTGCACAGTGGCACGTCTTAGAATTTCTACTGTGCGCGGAAATATTCAAGGTGGCATACTTTTTGAACATACCTTGTATATCTCTGAAATATCCATAATATTCGCTACAAATTTGCGTTTGATGCATATATCCTCGCACTTTCAAAATATTCATGCAATTAGTTTGTGACGACTTACGCGTCTTTTCTTTAACAAGTCCTTTGGGTTCTTTGGGCCAGAATTAATGGCAACTCTTTTCCAACCAAATCCAAGAAACGAGAAGTGAAGAGATGTAAATGATATAGGATAAATATAGGATCTTAGAGTAAGCGTGATGGCAATGATTGCAATGTAATGGTAGTGTAAAGGAATGTTCGACAATTAAAGTACGTTGTGGTATTGGATGATAATTGAAGTTCGTTGTTCAAAGATTCAAGTTCTACGTGTCATGGATAAACATATTGGTGATCGCTTAGAAGTTAAAAGTACAGCTGCATACCACTGTAGATAAAGACAAGTTTATTACGGAATAATATAAGGTAGGATTGATTACTTACTATAATTATATTTGAAGATTAGGCGGTTCAATTATTGATATAGGTCTGTATTATATTGTGTGTTGAGCATTGTGTCATCGTAGATTATCTCATTCCTTAATTCAGATATTTGTTCAAAGTTTAAGTTGAAAATCTTAATGAAATCATATTAAGATAATGTTTGATCCTAGGGTAAATTCCTAGGAGGACCCACTGCTGTTTTTGGCGCCAAAAACTTTTCGCCAAAAAGCGCCAAATTGAACGTTTTCAAGAAGGCGTCAATGACGAAAAACTCTTGGGAAGCGCATGCGTCAGCGGGGGATGAAATGGGCGTTTCGCAAAGATGAAAACGAATAAATACATTAAATTAATCATTATATAAAGAAAAAAACGGAGAAAAAGCAATGAAATTCATTTTAAAAAAGCATTCTAAGACCAGTGTGTACAACATGATTTACATTTTTAAAAAAGGACGAAAGGGGCGTTTCGCAAATATAAAATTGAAGAAAACATGAAATCAATCATATTAAAATATTTTAAAAGGCACTTACCTTACGCTTGCATTTCGTCATGTTCCGTTGGTGGATTACACCCTTGCGATGGATGCAAGGAATTCATGAAAATTGTCATCCACCAACTTGTGACCTATTCTTATTAACTTTCAAGTTATTCACCACGAACGCATTCATGCTCTTGCCAAACCAATATCTGGTCAAACGCAAGATAATTATTATAGCAAGTTTGCTTTCTCTAAACCAAGTGCCCTTTCTCACACTCCGAACAACGTCGTGGCGATTATCTTTCGCCTGGTTGCGGCAACGCCATCAACCGTTCCCTTTCGTTCTTACAAACGCATATTTTTTTAAAACCTCGGACATTCATAACGAGAAGCAATTAAATTAGCTTTCATACACCATTCTAATGTCTCTTTCTTCCCCTTTGTGCCCAGGAGCACAAAGAAACCTGTCGTAGCCTCACTTTCAATTAATTTCCTTTCACACGCCATTCTTAACAACAACCGGTGGAGAGCAAACCTTCTCAAACGAAGTCAAATGTCAAAATGACGTTTTTTCGGAAAAGGCGAAAAACGTTGTACTTTTTTAGGGTTGCCATTTTTTTAGGTGATTTGAAAATCCAAATTTTAGGAAGAAATGGAAGGGTTACCATATTGTAACCTTTATTTCTCAAAATTTGGTGACAAAAAAATTTGGCGACCAAAAGTGGGTCCTCCTAGGATTCAACCTGATCCTAGTTCTTTCGTTAACCCTACACCTCTAGCTCACGCTGATGCTTCGAGGGATGTACTTCCAAGGGGAGGTACATCACAAGTTTTGAAAAATGGACTTTGAGTATTTGTATAACAGCACATTTCCGAAAAATATTGAAGATACTTTTAATGTAAGTATACGTTCCTCCTCAGCTTTTTCTTTACACTGAAAAAGTTTTCTTAGATCAATATGCTAAAGTTGGGAAATAAAAATTTATAAAAAGAGAAATGAGAAAAATAATTTTAACAGCCACATAAAAAAGTTGTTTTTAAATAGTCAGAAACATATTTTTCTCAGATTTAGGCTTCTAGAAACAACTAACTCTAAACAATAGAAGCAAAAGCTTTACTCAAATTTTTCTCTACTCTCATAATTTTTCTTCTTTCCTTGCGTAGTATGAATCGTGTTGCTTTTGCGTGTTCTAAATCTCATTAAAGGTTGCCTTCAAAGTAAACGACGTGAATTAGTCCTTTAGCAATGACAAAACACAAAGGGATAAAAAAAGAGTCTTTTCCTTTGTTTGAACCATTTGGAACATTAACGAACCACATTAATTGAGGAGTGTTTTTCCTTTTTTAAAGGAATAGATTTAGGACCTGGTTAAAGGTATTAAATATTCTCTGAAGTTTACTTTCTTTTGAAGAGCCAAATTTAGTAAAGAAGTTTTCGTTTGGAAACTAATTGTGTTTTAAAGAGAGGGAAGAAAGGTTTCATTCAAGTCCATTTTAATGGAGATCGATGAGGAATCAAATTGTTGCTCCAAATAGTATTCTATTATAGAAAAGCGTTTTATTTTTATTTTAAGCGCATAGTTTTATTAGTTTTTTTTCAGTTACATTGTTTTTAAAATTGTTTCGTAAGTCAAATGTTTTAATAAGTTCACTATTTCCTGTTTCTTTCATTTATGTTAAGGCTGCTAAAATCCAAGAGAGAGCTTTAAAAAGAAAAAAAAGAGCCCATACGCAGTTATTTTAGATTTTATACGATATTTTTCAATGATGAATTTTTTTTGTCCTTTTTAACCAGAGATGGGCATTATTAAGTCGATCCCGATCTACCAGTGAAACACCAAGACACTTTGGGATGACCGCCTTTTCTACAATTTAAGACGCGCTTACTGAAAGAAACATATTTATGGAATACCGTCTTTAATTACAATGCAGAATAGGCTTTTCTCAAACAATGGGACTGAATTTACTTAACCCTCCAACTGAACAGCACGGATTTTTCCGCCCTACTAGAGAGGCTTCGAAAACGGACCACACTGAATTTTTCCTAAGGCCGGGGACTCACCAAAAATGAACCAAACAGATGTTTTGCCCTTCAAGTAATGTGTTCAAAACCGGTAAGGTGGTATTTTTCTGAATTCTTTTCCCCCTTTAAAGGTTTACGATCTTGAAAGATAATTAGAGACGGTCGGGGAGACACAATGGGCATTGAGGGGAACTTTTATGGCTCACGGGGAGACTGGTTCCTTTAGCAATCGTAAAATCTCGGAAGAATTTCTTTAAACCCTAAAGTGTACGGAAATAAATTGCAAGTCAACGAGTTGAGAGTTCTCAATTTTTTACTTTACCTTAAAATTCTCAAATGGAATTAAGTTTTTATAATGTATGTCTAAATTTTTAAAAAATATCTGTAGTATTTAAATTCAAATTATATATTAAAACATTGAGGATAATTTACTGTTTCATTTTTCTTATTTTAATCAATAATTTCAGGGATTTTTTTTAAAAATGATTATTTTGTTATGTGTCAAAAAATAAAAAAAAGGTTCAAAATTTAAAATCTTTTAAAATTTCTGACACTTCTAAACATGAATAATTTTTAAGCTTCTGTATTACATTATTTGCAAAAAAATTATATGTATTGTTAAAAAAAATCCTATTTAAATCTTTTAGTTTTTCATAATTTTAAAGCCAGATATTTAGGGCATCTTACATAGAATCCCTTGTTTTGTATTGTTCAGATAACAAATTATATTTGAATTTTGAATGTCTGAACATTAATTTCATTCAAAGAGAACTTTAACTTCAAGTTTATATTTTTTAACTTGAATCTTCAAATAAAGAGTATTTAAAAGCATTTGGACAAATTTACAGTTAACAATTGCGCATATAAATAAATATAAAGATCCTTTTTAAATTCAAGTTAAAAAAATATATATTTATGCATAATCCCTCATCATTCATGTTCCATTAGTGGTTGACTGAAGAAAAGGTTATTAAAATTTGGACATTTTTATAATCTTAACCATGCAAAACTAGAAATTTTGTATTAACTCCACTAAAATTCTGCATTGGAATTTCGAAAAAGATATTTATGCATGTCCCACATACTCAGTTGAAAACATATATTTACCATAAATACTAATAATTCTTTGGATATTTAAAATATTTAGATTAATTTTTTAATATATTAGATTATATATATATTATAATATATATATATATATATTCGACTTCTAATATTTTTTAAGTATTCCTTAAATTTCATATAATTTAATTAAGTGAGGGGATATTAAAGTCTCACTCTCTCTCTTCTCTACTCAACTACTTGAGGGCTTTTGGCGACGGACCTGTGGCCGGGGTATCAGGTGGTCAAGGTATCGAATCATGGTTGGCATGTCTCGAGTTCGAGCCCAGTGCCACAAAAAGACCCGCCGTGTAGGGCAGCGATGCACGTTAAATCTATCGAGAGCTGAAATGTCCTCTCGTTGGTGTGGTAGTTAGGAGAGGGGGTGCCAGCTCAGGTGTCGCCCTCGTCATTTGACCATTTTTCAAAATTACGAGGTCCATCACTAAAAGCCCTCGTGGAGCTGAACAGTGCGACGTTAATATTCACTCACTTGGCGACGGACCTCGTAATTTTAAACCATGGTCAAGTGACGAGGATGACGCTTGAGCATCGCTCCCTTACACGGTGGATCTTCAGTGGTGCTGGGGTCGAACTCATGACACGTCAGCTACGAGTCCGTTACTTTGACCATTAGGCTACCGCAGCCTCACAATGTGGTTGAAAACTGCATGTTATGCGAAAAAATATGCTGAAACATTTGATGAACTTATAATAGATTTTTGCATAGAAGATAGAATGACAATATGTAAAATATATGAGAATATCGATGACAATTTTTAAAAAATTCAATTTAAGTTTCAGTTTGAAACTTATTCGTTTTTTTTTCGCATTTAATATTAAATAGTCGCGATAACAAATTAATAGTTTAACGCATTCATAGATTATAAAAAATAAAGGTATATAAATGACATTGTTGGGAATAATATGTTTTCATAGTTTTGAATTCAGACTTCTTTGCAGGAGTGTAGACTATTAAAAGGCTGATGTAGAAGTTAGAAAACTAATATTTAAAATATATGGAAAACAATATCTGCAATTCCATGATCTTGACGAGCAGAAGACGGCATTTTTACTTAGTAGGGCAGAGTAAGCATAAGGTAGGAGCTTGTAGAGTAAACAACCAGGCCTCTGCAGTTTTGGCAGGTAATGAACTCCCATTTGTTGCTTTTTGTAAGGAATATAAAAATAATAAATACAAAAATAAGTTATGTAAAATATTATATATTTTAATAACAATGAATTGTGAACTTAATTTCCAATTCATTGTCACGAGTTGGTAGTAACTACTGGTTGCAGTACTCTATCGACGTACTTCTTATATATATATATATATATATATATATATATATATATATATATATATATATATAAAGAAGTACGGTTGATAGAGTACCAATAATTTTAACGCAATTTTATATTTCGTTCTCGTAAACTTAACTCCTTTTAAAACATGTATTGACAAAATACTCTCCTTTTGTATATTTATAAAATTTTAAAAATATAATGGTTATCTTACCCAACATTTTAAATCAGGGGCGGCAACTGTGTAGCTAAGACGTGCCAAACCAATCTGTCAGTATCATTCAGCGTGCCACATAGTAGGAAATTTTTGAAATCCTTCGATTCTTACGGTAATATTTGCAGATTTAGAGAATAGAGGTAAATAATTTAGATTTACAGTTTTATATTTTATATTAATTATGGATCAATAAAATACATTTATTAACATAAAAATAAACAATATAAAATGTTACTATTTCTTCAACAAAGATAAAAAAATTAAAAATGTATGTTTCAACATATTTACTTAAATAAGAAATAGACAAAGTGAAATATAAATAATTCCCTTCATTACAGTTAAATAAAAATTGTAATGCGAATTAACTCTTTCACGACTCTTCTTTCATATCGCAAAACCAGGGGTATAATGCGTGACACGATTCTGAGCATTCAGTTGTTAAACAATTTCTTTGCGGAGTCGAAATATTTTTCATATTAGGAAAGATTTTTTACTTTGATATGCCGAATCATAAGTGGGAAGCAGAGTACACGCAATTTTCTTTTTTCAACAATTAAATCCCCTAGCAATAACACTCAATTATTTACAAAATAGCTGTAAATTTATCCTTAGAATTATCTTTCAAATTATTTTGTAGTTCCATAAATGTCCATAACTCTCTCTCTCAGAAGATGTTTGTCAAATAAGGTCTATTATCAACTTCCATCCACTCAAGAATTGACAAATTTGTTGAGTAGTGCTGAGTGCCACTAAGAATTGTACCACGTGCCACACAGGTCCATAGATTGCCGACACGTTTTAAATATACTTATTAACTAACCATCTCCTATTCAAACACAATTTATATGATAAAATAGGGTTTTCATTCATTTTGTAGGGAATTGTATTAGATTCAACCATAAGTAATTTTGTGTATCAAAAAAATTACGTTGTTTCGGGGATCCCCTTAGAGCAAAACAAAATGAATTTGACATAATTATAGTAAGTTTCTCTAAAAGGGGAAACGTTCACTTTCAAAATACACTGCGTAAAATGGTTTTAGGTGTACGAAGTTATATTCACTATTATTCCTAAAATAAATTTTGATATTTTGGTTTTTCGTTAAGTTTTTAAGTTATTTCTTCAAATATACTTCTCCATTACATTTCTTTCAAACTTGCTATTTTCTTTTGCGGCCACGGTATCCTGATGGTCATGGTTATGAACTCGTGTCCAGTGTTCGAGCCCTGGTACCACAAAAGTTTAGCGTTGAAGAGGAGCTCATGCACGTTAAACACGTCGAGGTCAAAAGTCCTCACGTTGGTGTAATGTGGAAGTTTGGAAGGGGAGTTATCAGCTCAGGTATCGTCCTCGTCACTTAACCGTGGTTCAAAATTGCGTAGTCGCTAGTCAGTAGCCACCGTGTTGACTTAGAATGCAATATAAACCCTTGACGTGTGCACTTGAGTTAATTCGAGTACGCTAAACAGTTCCAAATATGCACATTAGATATAATTATAGATATGTATGTGTCTTTCTCATACTTTGATATATTTTGCTATTTATACCTGTTAAAATTATTTTTTATAAAAGGTTTTTTGTAACTAATTGTAAATTGAATAAAACCTTTTCTTACAATTATATGTATTTGAGGATGAAATCTGATTTACTTTATTCAGGAAATTTTTAGTAAATTTCATTTTCTTAGCCAACTTATTTCTTTTAAAACATGCATATTTGTGTATTATATAATTAAATTTCTAACTATCTAAAATTATGTCTGGCTTTTTTTTTCATTAAAATCTTTCAGGGTTTTACAAATTATCTTGCCATTATTCATTATGTACTTAATAAGGAAAAATATATCTAAATATAAATAATTTCTGTCCTAAAGAACATATAATTGTTTTTAGCTACAGTTTGGAAAATGCATTGAAATTTGTGTCGGGACAGGATTTTAACATATTATGAATGTGTTTTTTACTGCCACTATGTTATATATTTATCTTTCATTCTTTTTACAACATGAGTAGAAGTCGTAAACAGTTTGTCACAGTAAAATTAATTTTTGTTTTATATTCAAATTATACTATTCTATTGATTCTGAAAATAATAGATTAGTTTGACAAGCCATTATTTCGCAATTTAAAGCATTGAACAGTTTTGAAATTTTTAAAACTTTCTAAAATGTTAAATTATTAAATATATTTAATTATTGTAAGTGATTAATATTTCTTAGATTATTGGAAACAAAAAGTATAAAATTTAAAATATATCTCTTTGTTGAATTTTAATAATTATTTTTATGGCTAAACCTGGAAAAAACCAACTTTTTTTAAATATTAACATTAAGATATTTTTTAAAAAATAACTAGTGCTCTCAGACCTAAATCCATATGAACTTTTATAGAGCATATGTAAGGGAACATTTACAAGATATTTCAAGACTCTATCTTGAACAGGAAAAACGCCTTAGGGATTAGAAAACACTCTCATCTTCAAAATTAAATATCTGAGAAAAACATATTTAAAATTTGTAAAGGCATAAAAAAAATTCCATTGCCTGTAAAGCTTTAATTTTTCAATCTGTTACTATCCAACTTATGCTCTACATGAAAATTCTACTTGAAATAAATATGACTGAAATATCTTTTTTAATTCAAAATATTCTAAGACATAACATTGATAACAACTGTTAATTTGATCAATTATTCACTTTTATCAGAACCTTATATATTCACAAGAGTTTTAAATGCAAAATATTTATATAGAAATTAGTAGTTATACAAACGTAATCCAGAAATCACCAAGTTTGTAAACAATATCTATTTTTTCTCAGTTCCCCATCGTGGCAGTTAAGCAAGTTTAAGTTTTTGTTGCATGACTTTAAAATACTGCAGTGTAGTACTACAATAGATTTATTATAATGTAGTTTGTGGTACATCAGGCAAATATTTAGTTCATTCTGCAACATTTGTATTCTGTAGTCTAATTGTAATATTACATGAAAAAGCTGCATTTTAGATTTACCATTTTCAGTCATATTCCATCCCTTTCAAGTATTATTTATCACAGTAGCCTGCGTACATTTTGGTCATGGCATTTTTCAAAAGGAAAAAAAAAATAATGAAAACAAAGTAAAGAGCTTTTAAATTATATAAACTATGTGTCAAAAAATATATTGGTCTTTAAATCAATCTTAATTAAGTAAATGTGAGAAAACTCAAAAACTTAAAAACATGAGCAAACAGAAATGATTTTAGAAACTAAAATTGTAGTTAATTGCCGTTTCACACGAAATATTGGATTGTGTTAAAAAATATTTTTAATTAATTCCATCTAGGAATGCAAAAATGCTTTAAAATGAAACTGAATTTAAAATCAAAACTCAGAAAATTAAAATTTCTTAAAACCTAATTGGTTTTTAGATCAGAAATTGAGCAAGTTTTCCAAATATATGAAATATATATTTGCAATAAATTGGGTGAACTTTCTGTTGGCCGTGAAGTGTAGAAAATGTCCATTTCACAATCCTCGCCCTAGGCCACAGCTGTAAATGAGAAACCTCCCGTTTCGAAGAACACAAAGACCGAAAAGCAATAAACTCATCCCCTGCAAAACCAATTCAGGACCTTCTGCGGCTTTAACAGGGGAAGGCATTAAACTGCCGTGCATTTTTGAAGCAATTCGCGAAATTTATCGGAACATTTTTGGCTTAGCTAGCTTTGAAAAAGTAGATCGCTTTTGAAGTGAAATTCAATTAGCGGGTCATCCAGTCAGAGGGTTAAGCAAATGATTTAATAAATGTTAACAAGTATGAAAAACACTTATATCTTCATTGAGATCAAGCGATGGCAACACATTTACTGCAGATGTAGAGGAAAAAAAGCAATCGCTGCGATACCAGTCATAGAAATTGATTTTTCTCCACACCAACTGGGGGGGGGGTTACTGAAGGATATAATAAAGGTGACTGATTAGTTCATCCCACAATAACGCAGGATTAGCTTTTTAGACATCATCCTACACACCGCTATTCCACGGGATTAATTTCTTGAGTTGCTGTCATATCCCGCGATCGGCCCGAGAACTATTGTAAGTCTACCATCAGTTCACATATGTTCTGTGCTCGCTGCTATGAATACGTCCACGCTCCACGATCTAGTAGTTGCACAAAGATGTTCAAACATTCCCCTTGTTAGTTTTGTATTAGTTGTGTATTTGTTGTAAACATAGAATCTGTCCTATTTGAAAAGAGAGATACAATGTCGAAAATAGGTGTTAAGAAAAGAAAAAAATTACGATTTTAATACCAAATGGCCACACCTACCGCTCTGGGTGAAACGCAACACCTTAAACATTTTAGAAGTAGCGTGTACCCCGAAAAAAGTCCACTCACCCCCGTTCTAAACATATTCCTTCCAACTTGTATTTTTTTATGTGCTAACACATAAAATGTTCTTGTAAATCAAGTATATTGATAAAACATATTTTTTCCCTTAAAAAAGCGTAAAAGAATTCTTCTATATACTGTATGGCAATGCTGAACACTATACCTAAAAAAATGCATTTTATTAAAATCCATAATATCATTTACAATTTGTCCCAGCCTTTAGTGTGGCCATGGTAGCGCAGTGGCTATTGTATAGGGCACCAGCACTAATCCTATCTACCATCAACTGTTACCGTTATCGAACCCGACGGATAATAAAACCCAGTATCCCTGAAGATATGAGGCGTATATGTGCGACTGGTGAATGTCAATTTTTTCAGACTCTAAATCGTCTCGCGCCGTAGGGTGTGGATGTTTGGCGAGGTGGTGCCCAATCAGGTGAGGTCATTGTCACTTTAGCATGGTTCATATTTAAGAGGTCCACTGTCATTAACCATCGAGTTGTTTCACAGGACTGTGTGAAATAAAATTCAACCCAAATCCATTATGTGGTAGAAAAAGAGTATACTCTGATTTTCTCTTACGTGTACACTAATTTTCTCAGTCATCAATCTTGGCAACGGGTTGAACCCCATTGCAGCATCCATCACGAGTTTTTTGCTCTCTACATAATGCACTGAAATGTTCAATATTCTCCTTCTTAATCCTAACTGGGTGGTATTTATCAATTAAGGGGACACAGTACGATTCAATTAACCAAAATCGGTCAAAAAATCAAATTTCCATTGTTTAGCCTAAATTTTTTTTATATACTTTTCTATATCCTCACAAATTTTGAATGCTCTAAACTAAAGAAATGCAGAATTATGATAGCTTTTACGTTCGTTTTTATTCACATCCCTATGACAAATCAAAACTTTAAACTGATGTATGAAAGATAAAATAACTAGTTTGTCTTCATTTAAAATACTAAGGCTTTTTTTCTATTGCGCCTAACGCTCTGAATTTTTTTTTACCTATTGCCAATAGTACATGTAACAAAAGTTGGTATGCATTTTTGAATCAAAGCAATATTTATTTTTTTTTAAATAATTAAACTCAGAATTTATACATTTTTTAAGGAATTTTCAATAAGCATTCAAAAAAGAAGTATTGTATGAATACCAATCACGTTAACGCAAAACCCATACCAACATTTTTAATACATAGATTGATGTACTTGTAAATCAAATTTCATTCATGTACGTCAATTTTTGTAGGAGGAGTAGCACTTTAAAATCACTTCAAAAATTTCAATTTTTTTCCTTAAAAAATTACATGGCTATCTTTTTATGAAATTTTGAGTGCAAAATTTGTTTAACATAGTACGCATACATAGGAGGCAACCAAAAAATTTTAAAAATCCTTAAATTAAAAATTTTCGCGTAAATCGTACCATGTCCCCTTAAAAAAAGAACAGCTTTTATTTTTGTGAAATTGATTGTTTTCTTACAAAAAGTTAAATAAAAAGATGAAAAAATGATAAATTCAAAATGATAAATGGAATGAAAACTCGTAGATACTATATTATGGAGCACCAGTATCTGATGAATTAATATATGTCCTCTTCTAAAAGGTTTTTTCAGACATTAAATATAAGCAATCGATGAAAATACATGGAAAATTTTCATCTGATCTCAAACTAAATTTTATTATTATTATGGAATGAATTTGTATTTCATTAATGTGGAAATTCGATATACTAATTCGAAAGCATAAAATACTTAATACAGCAAAAGTCAAATTTGTAGTAGATAAAAAAAGTAAGTCGATATAAAACATATTTACGAGGACATTTCGAAAGGTAAAGATACAATGGCTCGCATTCCTTAAATAAAACATTTATTTAGAAAAATTCAGTTAAATCCTATTAACTGGACTATTTATTATTTTTCGACATAATCACACCCCGTTATCCAAACATTTGTTAAGTGGGTGCCCGAGCTTTTGTATCCCACAGTCATAGAATGTTGCCTCCTGTTGTTGGAACCCCATTTCAACTTCATCTTTGTTCTCATCATCTTCGTGGAATGTTTTCCACCAAGATGTGACTTAACGGATGTGTGTAACGGAATAAATGAAAGTCGCTGTGCGCAAGGTCCGGGTTGTATGGCGGATGGGCCAATACTTCCCATTTTAATTGTTTGAGTAGTGCTTTGGTTACGAGCGCTGTGTGAGGCCTAGCATTGTTATGAAGCAAGTGGACTCCATTTGTCAGCATTCCCCTGCGTTTGTTTCGAATTGCCCTTCGAAGACGTTTCAAAGTCTAAAAATATGCAGCAGGATTAATTGTCGTTCCGGGAGGAAACATTCCAACAGAAGAATACCTTGTCAGTCCCAAAAACAGAAACCATGATTTTATTCGCTGAAATCGAAATTTTGCATTTCTTGGCTTTTGGTGAATTCGAATGGCGCCATTGCATTGATTGTTACTGGGATTCATGTTTATGGTGATAAACCCACGTCTCGTCACCTATCACAATGTGATCAAGAAACTCATCACCTGCTTCTGCAAAGCGTGTGAGGAAGTTGAGTGCAATACCCATCCTTTTCTTTTTGTATTCTTCCGTTAACATTTTTGGAACCCAGCGCGCACAAAATTTCCTGTACCTTAACTTGACAGTCAAAACTTCATAAAGAGTTGTCATTGACACTTCCGAAATGATCAGTAGCATATCTTTAAATCTGAGACGTCTCCTATCACGATCTCTGAAGAAGGGCATCAGAGATCACAGATGGCCGACCTGTTCTTTGTTCGTCATGAACATCGGCCCTACCTCCAGAGAAAAGAAGACACCATTTCGTTACATTTTGTCGATTCATAATGTTCCCGTAAACAGAAACACTTTATTTGTGAATATCCGCTGGTCGCTGACGTTTTGCATAAAGAAAACGTATAACGGAGCGCACTTTGCATTTGGCGAAACTCTGAATTTTGGCGCAGCCATTTTAAACACGACCTACTTCAACCAAAATCAACGTTGAAATGCCGAATGACCGCGAGGAGAAAGCTAATGGTTTAAGGTTAACATCTGTGTTGCCAACTTGCTCGCAAAAACTTTTTTTCCTGTGGCGTGTGGTGTATCTCTTTACTTTTCGAAATGTCATCGTATATATATATATATCTTAACCCTTAACTTCCCAATTTTTTAAAATTATATGAAAAAATTATATCAGCTAGTTCTCAAGTAATTATAAGAGGGAAAAATATGTATAAAAGATTAAGCTGTTTTAAATTGAATTTCAGTTATTTTTTGTTTGTTGCAGAAGGGCAATATTGCGCAGTAGTGCTGTAAATTGCAAAACTTTTTTTTCTATGAGGATTTTATTATTGATCATAAAACGTTTAATTTTTTTTGCCTGATAATTTATTTCGTCCATAAACAAGAGGAAGCGTACACTATAATGGATTCTTTTTATAGCAAAAACACAGTTCTTGAGATATCAGAGAATTTTATAAATGTTGTGATTTCTAGAAAAAATGTACTCCCATCTTGTGACTAAATTAGCATGCATTTCATTGATGTAATCTTTTATTTCTCAGATAAGGGATTTGCAGGTAATTAAAAAAATATTCAGTCTGTTAAATTAAATTAAATCATGCGTTGTAGAAATGCAACAGTGCGAAGTTAAGGCTTGAAATGACGTTCAAATAAAAATGAAAGGCGCCGTAATCGCAATAATCATAAATTGAGAATCTTCATTAATTTTGGGAGGGGGAGTGTATATTTTTCAAAATTAACTAAAACAATTATTAAAAGAAAATAATAATTGAAATTAGAAATATGTGAACTAAATAATAGAAATAATGAAATAATAGAAAATAGAACATTAGTAAAATTTTCACTATCATACATCATTTTTAAATAAGTATATAGTAGTTTGGTGTAAAGAAAAAATACTTGGAGATTAATACCATCATTTACTAAAATAAGGCTTTACATTGTGCACAAAACTTCAAGAAGTAGGTAGCATGATTTGAAGCAAAGATTATAATATGCATTTTTAAGGTGTATTATAAATGTAAGGCTTTTCTAAGGATAACTAATAATAATTTTAGAAATAATTAATTTCTTTATCAAATGAAAAACACCTGAACCTTAAGTTATTCCAAATAAGATAACAAAATAATGAAATTTTAGAAAATGGATTAATTATGTATTTGACTAAGCTAATTTTCTACTACATTAGTGTGCAAATTTTAGCATATTTTCTGATTTTGCCGTATTTCCTCATAATTTCAAGGATAGATTAGCTTAGTATTTATACATAGGCTCAATGGAATACTTTAAGTTGTAATGGCCTCCCCCCTAGGAAGGCCGTCTCTTCATCTACTCGACCTAAATCTGTAGGAGGTAAAGATTGATGACCCATACTAACCATGATAAATCCAATTTATTATTACCAAATATAAAAATCCAAGACAAGCAAACTATAAAGGGAAGCTCTAGAGTGATATGACGATAGCTCAAAACCCTATGTGAATAAGCGTACGAAATCTTAATAGATTAACTTTATACTCAACGTTATCTTAAAAATCCTAACTTCTTTAATTTATTCTAATAGTTAAAGTTCGTCCTATAATCACACATCAAAATTCAGATCCTTACTGGAACAACACCGCTTTCAGTGACTTAGCTCCTTTTCCTTCTCCTTAAGATTATTAAACTTCCACTATATATATACTAGCTATTCTGCATATTGTGGTTTCTACGTGAGAGGGATGGCTGTGAAATAACTCGATTGCTGGCTCCAAAGATTCCCCAAGATGATTAATAGAAATTCACGTAAAGCCCGTCACAAAGTATTACAAAGTAATGAAAAATGTCAATAGAATGCATTTATTCAGTATTCAGTACAGAGCTAAATAGAGCAAAAATTGCTGTATCGACAAAATGGTGTTGATACATTGCATTATCTCATCAATGCAAATTTTACCTGGCGTCATTCTTTCTCCATCAATAACAGTTCTTGAAGAAAGAGTTCGTATTCCTAAATGAGAATCGGTCAGTTGTCAGGTAATCAATTTACTATATGAAGATACACATGGTGTTGCCGAATTCAACCAACAAATTTAGAAGCGTAATACTCGTAGTAGGCAGCCTGGGGACAGCAAATCACATTGAACATTGGGTCAAGAAGGAAGATGAGCCATACTAGGGAAGTAGCGAAACCAATGTAATGATTTGGAACGTCGTGGTAGAGTTGCAGAAAGCTGCAAATTTCCCACTGCTTAAGGGGGTTTTGCACAAAGTATAGGCCACTTTGCTCCAATCCATGTAGTTTATGCATGATGGTACTCTCATTTTTTATTGCCTCTTATATATGCGCTCGTCATCACACACAACATAACTGTTTTTGCGAATTACTACGACTACACTTGATTTGTACCCCCAATGTTCTATGATAATTTGTCATCCCCATGCTGCCTACTATCCCCCTTTGAATTTGTGAGTCAAATGTGGCAACACCCTGTATTTCTATATACCATGTAACTTACCTTTTAAAACTGTTAATGTGTAGTAAAGTCCGAAATCATTTAAAAAGCATTTCAGTTCAACCGAAATGTATGTATTTTTTTTTAAATGCTGAGTTGAAAGTATTTGATAATTAGCCGTTATTCACTTGCTTCACTGGATTTTCTGATTATTGCAAAGCCATACATTACTTTTTCAGGTTACTGCTACCCTAGTCCTAGAATTCGGCTTTCAATTGTATCGAAAATGATCGTACGTTCAACACTTCTTGATCTTGAAAGGACAAGGCATAAACGCATACAGAATCATTGCGAGCTCACGATCATGTGACCACTCGAGTACCGTGGCCTAGTGATTTATAGTAAATATATCCTTTGTTAGAACCCAAATGTTAAGGGTGCTTTTAAAGCTAGGGAATGCAAGTGTGTATGGTGTTTGCGCCTACACACTGGACATTAAGAGACAGGGAACGAAGGCTTGTTGACTGTTGCGAGTTTCCCATCTTACTAAGTAATTTAATTAGCGTATTATAATAGTATATTTTAAAAGCGTACAATAAAGCCTGTTTATATTTGTAAACAAGAGTGTGAAAGTGAATGATTTTGAGTAGTGAATGAGTTATTCCTTCCTGAAGTATAGGTAAAATCAATGCATATGAGTGCCATGTTCGAGAGAGGCTATAACACTTGTACGGCTCGGTACTTTGTGAGACATGGACCGGGTGTTAGGGATCACTGCCTTAGAGAATTTATTTTCTTTGATAATGAGTGTAAGAAATGAGATAAACTCACACACATGACAATCACATGATGAATCACAACACATCATATAATCACAACACATCATACAGTGACAGCACATTATAGAGTCACAACACATTATACAGTCACAACACATTATACAGTCACAACAAATCATGCAGTCACAACACATCATATACTCACATATAACTATATAAAAAATACCAAGGTAAAAATAAATTATTAAAAAATACTAAAAAAAACACTTATTCATAAAATAAATAATCTCCAGAACAAGATTTCGTTCCTCTTTATTTGAGTATGAGAAAATTCAAAAAGTCAATTTTGTAGCAGTTACTTACAGTGCTATTTTTTTCTACAAATAAATGGAAAAGCATATATATATATATATAATACAATCCGAAATCGCTAACAAAAGCCTATTTTCTTAAACATATGTGGCAGTCTGTCTTCCGGGAGAAAGATACGGATGAACGGAGTTAGAAAGAGTGAGTGAAAAAAATCAAACTAAACATGGAAATGTAATCTCAATGTATCACTTTTTTCAGATACAGAGACCTCTTTGAAGGAATTGTTTTTCGAATTATTTACGTCTTGAAGAATGCATTTTTCTTCCCAGTAGGGGAAAACAGAGAGAAATTGAGATAAATATCCATCCCCTCAGGACGTAAACTGTTCAAGATGAGGTTTGTTTTGGTTGTGTTGAATCTTCTTTCTTGAGATAACTTCTGAAATTCTAATGGCTTGTCACGAAGAATGAAGAACGGTTGGGTTCTGATTCCGTGCTGGCTATTTGTGTGTTTAGATATATTTTTCCAGTGGATTTTAGTGTCTCAGCATGTGAATTGATTTCATAGGTTACATTTTGTTTCTTCTACAGGACATCAATAATAATATAACTATCAACAAGTAATATAAAAAAAAATCAGTCAATTCCTACTTAGATCAACAAAGGAAAATTTTATTTTAGCTTCTTTTTATTATATTTTTACAATTAATATAAATATGTATAAACATATGACAGAATCCCAACATAAAGTGGTAATTAATTTTTAATAATTACCATTAAAGTATAGTAATATTTTCCAAAGCAGTCGTGTATATAAAATTTCAGTACAACTGAATGATTTAAAACGTGAGAAAAAACCTTTTCAAGTTTTGACACAAATCGCCAAAATGGTACTTAAGTCATCAAAAATGATACCAACGTGACTGTATTTGTAATTCATTAATTAATTAGTTTTAATCAAAATTAATTTTTCTTAATTATAATTAAATCATTGTATTGCCATCCAAAATAATGATGTATATAAAATTTCATCTCAATTCAGCGCTTTAAAATGTATTTTATTAACGATTGGAAATTCCACCAAGATAAATAAATAAATATATAGAGAGTGTTATCTAATAGTAGGAATTTGAAAATTCAGAGAATAGAAAGTAGATAAAAGTACAAGCAGAGCATAATTCATTGACTCTATTTAAAGTAAAAATTTAATTTTTAAAACCACTTGAAAATATTACAATAAGGGATCCATGAATCCACAGAAAAACATATCGGTTTTTTTCTGCCAGTGATAAACGGCACATTCAAGATCACTGTGATTGAAATACAAACATGGTGACAATGACAATGAAAAGAATTAGCGTATTAGATAACGCATGGGTTTTTTCAGTTATATTGGTGCAAGTTGCATTTAGAAATCGCTGTGGAAAATAAACATCAGTCAACAAGAGCATTCTGCGATGGTATCATTAATTAAAAAAAAACAATTTGCTTGCAGGAAAATAAAAGTAGTGGATGTCCAAACCTATTGGAAGAAGCAATGAGGAAGGTGAGGCAGACTTTTGTTCGAAGTCCACCGAAGTCTACAAAAATTGTCTTTTTTGAGGAAATATTTATGAAAAAATTAAATTTCAAGCCGTATCATTTGCAATAGACACAACAAAAAGTAGACGAGCATTACGATGCATTGATTGTAGCGATGCTACAAAATGTGCGCAAAGGGCGTGACGCAAAAGAAACGAGAATGGTCCAATAAAAGTATTATACTTACAGAATCAGTTCTTCGAGATATTATCACCTTCAGCATTCACGCACTTCTGCATTCGGGGCTGAAATTGCTGGTAAAGGTTTTAGAACGAGATTTTTTGGAAGGCCCTTCAAGAGATTCTCCGCTTTGACTGAACTTCTTCAACTGAGGTAAAATGGGTTCCCTTTTAGCAAGATTTAACCATAAGAAATAAAAAAAAAGTTTAAATGGAACCAAATCAGGTGAATAGGGAGGATGACCCATTATCTGGTCAGAAACTACTTGACATATATGGCCGTGTGAGTAGGTGCAGTGTCCTGGTGCAACCGTCATCCATAACTCCCAAACTGTGGCATTTTTTTCCAATTATTTCACGAAGTCTTTTTTGTATTTCAATGTAGTAGTTAGGGATTGTAATATTGGACCAAAAGCTAAATACCGGTATTCGGTATTTTTCAAATCTTAATACCGGGATACCGGTTTTAATACTGGTAGTAAAAAAATTAGAAAAAGAAAGAAAACCCAGGTGCTTTTTTGCTTTATTTGCCAGTTTTATTAGAGAGTGTAAGTAACAAAAAAATAATTTGTAGCATATAAATTTTAGTAGTATATAAAGAAAGACAAAAAAGTAAAAGTATTTATTTAAATCACAAAAATGTGCATGTATCACACTATTCTGTCTGTGGTACTATTACAAATATTTAAAATGTGATACCTTAAATCTTATTCTTTATTACTTAATTCTTATTTATTATTATGAGTTATTACTTATGAGCATATATATAATGAATCTGAAAAAATATTTTGCACCCTAAAGTATTATATGCAAATACATTGTGAATAACAGACTCCTCAATTTAAAAAAAAATAGCAAAATATCACGCACTTTCTTCACAACTAAAACCTTGTTTTTACAGATACGAACATCTAACTCTGAATCCTGAGCGTGCGCAATATCTCTCTGAGGTGCAAAAAGATAGTTTTGGCCTGCCTCGTTGGATGATTTACATATATTTTATCACTTATCTTGATTGTACCGACACAATTTTATATTCACAGTATTAATTTCGCCCGTTAGGGAGACTTAAAAACAAAAACGTGTACTATTTTGCTTTTTTGGTGATCCTTGAACATATACTAGAGACAACTTTAAAATTGTCTAGTAAATACCGAAAAAATGGTATTTTAACTGGTGAACAGATGGTACAAGATCGTACAAATTGCTCAAAATACCGGTATTTGGTATACCGGTATGGCAATCCCTAGTTCTAGTTTCCAAATTTATGCTTGTATATTAAAATAAAATTTTATAATTTTAACATATAATTACACATATCCTAAACTTAATTTGGTGTATATATTACCGTCAAATCTTGAAATCCGCTTTTTCATTGAATAACTAGGTGTTTCATGACAAAACTATATCAGTCAGTTAAGGTATCCGAGTAAATTCGGAACTGTGATTTTAAAAAAGCGCATAAATGGATACTTTTCATGATATTTAGTGTCACTTAGATTAGAATATATGTATAAAATTGTTTTGAGAACATTTAGACAAAAAAAATTAAATACAATATGTCGGCAAAAAATGAATAACTCTTAGAATAACCCTTTTTCAAAGTATTCTCCTTTTGTGAAAAATGCTTCTATTATAATAATATTTTGCCTGTATATAGCTTAGACCGATGTACAGAGGCTCAACTATGATTTTTGAAAATTTCATATTATTTTCAGAGTTACAACCAATTGAAATAATTTTCGGCATTTCTTTCTTAAAATTTATCCTCTGTGTTGCCGTAAAAAACACATGGATAAACCCAATCTTTATTTATATATTTCAAACATTCTAATTGTACCTTTGTACAGAGGTCTGAGCTATATACAGGTAAAATATTATTGTAATAGAAGCATTTTTCAAAAAAGGAGAATATTTTGAAAATTGGTTATTCTGTGTTCATTTTTTGTCAAAATAGTGTGTACTTAAATAATTTTTTATTAAAATACTATTCCTCAAACAATTTTATATACATTATCTAATCTAAGTGACACGAAATATCATAAATATTATCCACTTATACGCTTTTGCAAAATCAATGTTCCGAACGTAGTAGGGTACATTAAAGTACATAAAATTATTGAATTCTACGATTTAACTAGGTATTCTATATAATAATGATTATTTTTTATCTTTAAAGTAGAAAATACAGCATCCTTGAAAGTTCTTTGATTTGGTTCTAGTTACTTTGGGAAGACTTTTTCAGGTTAGGCGGAATAATAGAAGTGTACTCTAGATATCAATTCAGGAAATTTTAGCGTGAATTAATTTCCATTGAAGAAGTTACAAATATTGACACAACGCTTAAATGTGTTGCAACAGCTCAAAGTTGAGGTAAGGAATAAGTATTTAAAAAGTGCACGCGTAAAAAAAAAATGTGTAATACCAAACAGTGGACTTGTTCCAAAAATAATAAACACAGCTTAATTCAACGTGTTATCATAGCAATCTTAGCTCTAATAAGTAATGATAAGTAAAATAAAGGTATCTCATAAAATTTTAATTAATATTCTCTTACATTTTTGTTTTAAAAAGTTTACACAATGTTTTTATGATTCAACAGTTTTTCTTCCCAGCATGTATTTTTGTAGATAATATTTAAATACATTCTATTTTTGCAAGGCAGTCTTATTACCCCTTTTCTGTTTAACTAATAACAATATGAGAAATATAATACATTATATCATCTCTCTCTGTTTTCCCTTATTATTTATGAATTATTCATTTGCAAAATGGATAACATGTATTTTTCGAGAGATTTTGGCTTGTGTCAAGAAAATAGCCGTTAACAGTCCTCTGATTAATGTGAAAGCTCTTAAACTTGCCTAAAATCATAATATGAAGTATTTACTGCATCCAAAGGTTGGCTCGATCGCTTAAAGAAGAATGGGATGTAAAACTATGAAACATCTATTAGTCGGTATTTTAAAATTTCAAATTAATTGTTACGTAATATTTTGTTAATATTACATTTAGTTGTTGAATAAAAGTGTGTAATTTCTAATTATGAATACATTTTAATGTAGTTGTTTACTAGAGAACAGCCAAAAGATAAGAACCAAAAAATTGTATTCTTTTGGAGCCATATATTCTGAAACATCCTGAATTAACGAATACAATGTTTGATTATTATGAATTTATTTAATCGAGGTACAATCGTGTTATTCCTTAGACTCCATTCTCAATTATACAGGGTGGTTATAATTAAAGTTACTGTATTCAGAGGGGTCTGTAGAGCCCGTTCTGCTTTGTGGAAACATGGAATATAGGATATATGGACCATGGGAAAAGGTTCTGCAATAAAGAAATAGTTCAAATTTTAACCACTAGGAGGAAATGTCGCACCCAAACAAGGACAAGAAATATGTTAGGACCGTCAAAATGTATTCAATTATAGAATATTTACAATAAGTGCTCCATTGACATCAATAGCGTGTTGAAAGCGCAATAAAGTGTTTTCAATGGTAGCACGAAACAACTCACGAGGTATTTCAGCCATATGGCGTATAATGCTAGCTTTCTAATCAGGTAAAATCATAGCTCCTCTACATACACGGTCTTTTAGGAATCTCTACAAATGGAAATCACAGGGATTTAAGTCGGGTGAGTGAAAAGGTCATGAATCCAAAAAATATCTGGATAATCACTATAATCGCCAAAGTAAGCACTAATCAATGCTTTGACTTGGTGCCTAATGTGAGGAGTTACACCATCTTGCATAAAGATAGGTAATTTGTGTGCAAAAATTGTCGTTCTTGTAAAGCAGAAATGATTAACGATGACAAACGCCAGCTGAATGATTCTCTGTCTATGACTGCAAGTTTATATAGATGTTTTACCGATTTGCATAAGGAATATTCGATAAAAGTCACCTGGTGGTCAAAATTTGTATTATTTTTTTCATTGCAGAAATCTTTTCCCTATGGTCCATGTAGCATATATTGCTCGTTTCATCAAAATCTGATAAGCAGAAAAGGTTCTACAGACTTTTGAATAGTGTAACTTTAATTACAACCACCCGGTACAACATTCTGCAGAATCTGCTTATATGCATGCTGAAAACGTTGGCTTTAGTTGAAAACATATCTTCCTTAAAGGAAAAAAGAAAAAAAGAAAAATATTTTGTTTTATTAAACGGTATTATATAGTTAAGAAATTAGGTTCTCGGCGAAAGATATAACATCTCATTTTATGCTTTTCCGCCACTTCATACTTAATTGCTGCATGCGACATTTTGCTAAGGAAACTTTTAGCTATATAAAGGGTGGTAATTATTAAAAATATTTCAAAAAAAAATAACATGTATTTTAACTGATTAAGCAGACTTTTTTCATTGGCGAAATACACTTTGAAATTCATGTTCATTGCTGACAAATTCGAGCATATACACAACGTAAGCCAAATCTAAAATGGATTAAGTGATTTTTTTGTTAACTCGGTGCTTCTGATCGCACCCCCCCCTCCATACAAGAACAATGAATTGAATTCAATAATACTATATTTTGACGCTATAATAAGACTAAAACCTCTGAAGTGCCACAAGCGTATATAAACGTCTCTCTATTTTCAATGGACGTATATATACGTCTATACGAAATAGATTGTATCTGTGCACTGCTATCCATGCAATTATTATGAAGGCTTTGAAATAAAACAAAAGCACATGGACAGTGTTTGCGAAGGATTTACTTATTTATTCCTTTTCTTCCCCCCCTCCCCCTTAACCAATTCATCACATAGGCACGCCTACGTGGAAAAAGTAGCATTGGGATGAAAATCGCGTAACTTTCAACCGGCACTTAAGAGATCAATTATAAACTATAAAAATTGAGTGTTAATTTGTGTATGTAATTTTATACAGGATAAGACCATGGGTACACTGGTAATTTTTAAACTGGTTCTTAACTTAGTATCGTTAAACTAATTATGAAAAACCTTGTGCAGTACCGATACAATTATAAGTGCATTATATTAGTGTAAATGTATATTTTACTTTTTTCAATGTAAAAATGTATTTTGTTTGTTAACTTTCAGTAAATTAACAATTTTTTTAAGTTATATTTTCTTTCAACTTTTCAATATGCTCGTGCTGCCCTCAAGGGAAGCGCGCCCCGCAGTTTGAGAAGAGCGGTGTTACCTAAAATATAATAAACTTTAACACTGGTGACACTATGAAAACACATTATCCAATACAATTCTGAAAAGCAGTCATCGGGCTAAACATTAATTATTATAAGGATTTTCTTTATTAATCCCTGCTGACCAAAAAAACAACAACGCTGTTATTAAAAGCCGAGTGTAAGAGCAGAAAACGCCCTTATCACTTTTCCTATTCACTTCCAGCGGTAAAAGGAAGTAGAAGATGGATAAGAGAGAATTATTGACAAAGACAAAAGCAAACATGGAAATGTAATCTTTAGATATCACTGATCAAACAGGAAGGCCACTTTGGCGGAGTTGTTTGTCGAATTATGTGCGCTTCCGATGTCTACATTTTTTTCTCCTCGACATCGAATAAGAAGAAATGGAGATAAATATCTCCAACAAAAGACATTGAACTTGATTCTCTCTTTGGAAGAATGAAATCTCCTCATTTCTGTCTAGAGATTACGCACTAATCTCTTCGAGAACAACGGACATGTTGACTCTACATTCCGAAGAGATTTTAACATCAATTTCCGGAGATAATGATGGATATCGTATAACTGATTGGAGTTTTTGTGCTTACTATTGTGAAGTGATGCAATAAGAGCACATTTATCCGAAATATACTTAGGAGCATTGTGATTTAATGAAACATATCTGATAAAGGAATTAACGATCAAAATTTTAGTTATTGCAGTCACAATCGCCGTAGTTTTGGTTTCAGATATAGGTGGCATTTACTGTTCTTGGAATCAATGTGAAAGTCAAAGAAGTTGGCCTGTGAGCTAGGTCTATTCAAGCTCGGGATTTCTTCCGTGCAGTCAAATTGGCACTTTCAGCTAGAACAATGCCTCTATATAAATTTGAATGTCCCTTCCAATTAGTATATTAATAATTATTGAGATAGATCATAAAGTATGGATGATTACAAAGTAGATGCCATAGCATTTCTTCTCAAACTTTCCATATTTGCGACCCAATTTTCAGTCATAACTTCATTTCCCCCCCACATACAACAACAATGTAATGAATGCAATAATAATGCACTTCGACGTTAAAGCTACAATGCGACTTTAATATTTTAAACTGCACATATTATAGATATATGTATTATATTGTGTTAATGACAAGCCGATGGATTTCACTAGTAATTAATAAAATTGTTTTTAATTTAGTACTGATAAATCAATTATTAAATACTTTTTGCCACACTGATACATTTTTAAGTATTTGATATAAATGGGAATATGTATTTTTTTTAATCGTATTAGAATGTATTTTGTTTTGTTTCTTTCGGTAAATCATAATTAATTTTAAATCTTTTATTTTGGACTTTTCGATATGCTCGCGGCCCCCATGTAGGATTATCATGCCCCCCCCCAATAAGGACGCGTCGGACAGTTTGAGAAACGCTGCGTTAAGGGATGATAATGCCATTTCTGAAGTATAATATTAATTAATTAAGATTTAGCAATGATTAATACAGAAACTTTCTTTTTCACATGGTACAAAAAGCAGCTTAAAATAGTACACATGTATTCTTCAGTTTCATAGATGTTTCCCTATAAAAGTTAATCTCCTTCCTTATTAAACAAATGCAGTATCAGTTAATCTACAAAACCAACATGTTTTCTTTTTCAAAAAGGTAAAAAATATAAGCATGTCAAAAAACATTTCGTACAGGAGGTGAAAGGAAAAAAAATAAATGAAAAAAATAGTGTAAGGAAGATAAAACGACGAATCTTAGATGAGTCCATGATGCTTCTGAAACTTACTTTCACTTAACTATTTTTGTTTCCTTTGCAATACAGCTTTTCTGAAAGCTTAAAGCTGGTCCGATTTAATGGTGAAATACGGTGAAGTAAGCAGAAAAGCCAGATATAATTTTTTTTGTACTATTGCAATTTTTTCAAAATATATTTCTTAATCTTTCTTTTTTTCACGAGTTGAGATCTTCAAGATTTTTCAATTTTTCTACTTTTACTTTTTTTTTCTTTACACCACATAAAATATCTTATATATATTTTATTTCCACAAAAAATATCTTATATATATTTTATTTTTTTTCCTATACTATATATATATATTTAAACTTTTTATTCCATTGATAAATATCTGTGATTGTTATGCTTTTAGACACCTGGACAACAATTTTCACAGGGATAAAGAATAACTAATTATAGTTAAGCATGTATTACTTCAAGAGTTATTAATATGATGAATGAAGAAATGAAAAACAAAGCAAAAACAACATGGAGTTCTAACTAATCAAAATGTATGTTGATTAAATATAGCATTTATTATAAAATTTCTATATTCTTTTGATTTGAAAATTTATTTTAAATTGATATTTATATAATAATCGATCACATTTCATATAAATTTAATACATGCATTTTTGTAGCATATAATGTGGTAATATTCATTCTAAAATATCTAGTTCCCATGAATTATTTCTTAATGTATATAAATATATATATATATATATATATATATATATATATATATATATATATATATATATATATATATGTATGTATATAAAGTGATCTTGTACTTTTAATAGAAATTTTAAATCAGTACAGTTTGAACTACTTAAAATCGTTTCTGCTTATGTTAAATATCTTATAACTTAACCAATTTTATTTGATCACCAGATAATCTTCATACATATATTTAATACTTTTGTTTATACATATATTTTGTACTTTTGTTTATTAGATAACATATTTACTTTATTTCAATTGTGTGTTTTTATGTATAACATCAAAATATTTCGAATTATTTCTAATAGTTCTTGAGATAAATAGAAATTTATCAACAAGTTCAAAGTAATTTTTTAAAAGTTTTTCTTCAATGAAATAAAATTTGATAACAAACGAGATTTATAATATACCTTATTCTTTGCTCACATAAAATATGGTATGGTTCAAATGTTTACTTCTTTTTAAAATCTTGTTTTAAATCATGGTTTTAGGGAAGATTCTATTTATTAGGACCTTTCATTTTAAAGAAAAAACAACTTAATCGCAAAATAAGCATATATATATATATTAAAGTTAGACAAGTGAAAAGACGACCTTTATTCTTTCATTTGTACATCTGTTCTCACACCGAGAGCAGGGAGGAAAATGCACGCCATGGTGGTGGTTTCAAGTGGATAACACTTGAAAAACATATGGTAAGTATCGCTGCTTTGAAGAGGTTGCTTGCAAGTTAATGCTGGCATATGTTGACTATTAAATCTAACGATCTGGAATTAGACATGTTTATTGGCTAGGCCATATGTTCGGAAGAAATAAATGGGTGATTAGTTTCATATTTGAAGATGGGAACTGAGAAAGATGAGTAAAGTGCTATATAGGGAAATTAATTTTTAATCTAATTTAATTATCCTTACATTTGCCCCCCAATTTTAAAAGGGAGTCATGGCGTGGTTTTTTCTCTCTTTACGAACTTAATCAATTTTCAATAAACACAAAACAATACATAACATTATTTAGAAAGACATATTAAACACAGTAGAAATATTTAAGCAATAATAATACTAAAATCAAAAAGCAGTACAATAAACGAAACTATAACAACAAACACAGTAAGAACACTTCCAACATATTAATTGATAAAAATGAATTTCCATACATATAAAAGAAGATTAGCTTGTTCAAATATATTCGACATCTAGAATAAGAGCTCGCGTTTCCTCCTATTCCTTCATAATAATAGATTCATATTATAGCTGGTTGATATTTTCAAAAAAATTATGTTGGAAAATAATATATCAAACAATAAGATAGTAAATATAAAAATACATGAAATCGTACAAATGTTAAAATAATAATTTTGTATAAAATTCTACTCTGGTGCCATCGTAGTGATACCTTATATTGTTACACACATTTTGCATATATGAAATACATTTTTTAAAAAGATAAAAAAAATATAGGCACTAATAAAATGAAATTATTAATAATATGAAAACGGTGTATGGCACACAACTTCTATGCCCTATCCATCACAATAAACAATGTTTTATTTCATGTGAGTTATAAAATATAAAAATTATAAGAATATGAGAATATAAGAATTAAAGAATATAAGCGCTCTTTTTTTATTATTTTGAGTCGGAAAAGTGGACTCACTACAATAATAACTTTTAGTATTTCTGAAAATTTTTCACAATATTCATTGTAACTTAATATCGCATGCAATATTTTGAATCTTTCCGTAATCTTCTAAAAATACGTTTCGTAGACAAAAATTCTTGAGTTTCTCTTGCATCACACATTCACTAATAAAACTGTATCACCTTACTTAATTTTGAACACATCTCTCTGAGAAATCTGCGTCATCAACTCACAGATGTTCAGGGATGCTGATAAGAAACAATGAGAGGTGTACATATCAAACTAAACAAGTTTGTCCTCTTAATGTTTCGAGACATATACAAAATTATAATGATTGTATTCTCGCGAGCTTCAAGTTATTAAATTAATTTTAATTTTAGATATGGAAAATTTCGAGAAATAGTGAATCCTGATATATGGCCGGTATATTAAAACACACAATTTCAAAATAAAAAAAAGTTAAATGATATGCAATAAGATTACTGCTGAATAAAATAATTAACAAAACAATTGATTTCAATGGAGAAAAAAGAATACAACTTGACTTTACTTTTATTTCTTATAAAAATCAATATCTCTAGTATTAGTCCTCTCATTAGTCATTTTTCTAAAAACTTAATTTATATCTTTCACTTTAAAACACCAATTTCTATCATAACTCTTCACTCATTCGACATCTTAAGATAAAATTATGAGAAGTATATTAAAACTTCTCAAAGTTTTGTATGACTAAACCTATATACTTTGTTTTCTCAATTAAAATATAAAGAAAATATCTCATTTAACACAACTATATTATAAAAATTAAATATCATATCACATATTATTCTTTTTCGCAAAGTTCTGTTCAACAAAACTCAGTTACTTCAATGTTACTACAATTGGAAATATATAATCTAACTGACCTCCACTTCGCAGCGGCCGAAACATTTGGTGAACGGTAATCAGAGGTTGATGTCACTTTATTTTCACTAGTAAAATTTTATTTATTTCGATATTGGTATTTCACTATGGCATGCGATGTTGGTCATTTCACGGTATTAACGTGCAGATTTTCCGGCGAAGAAGATTTTTTCCCTTTTATTTTTCTTTCAATATTGGTCCTTCCATCATTGTATCACTGGAACTAAATCATAATACTATTCGGAGAAGAACATTTTTTTTATTATTATTTTGGTGGAAGGGATTGACGTCTTTCATCACTGAGTTGGGGAATTCACGCTTCTCTTTTTGTTTTGTTTCTTTTTTCGCCATTCGAAAGTTGGTTCTTTCATGGCAAACTTGCTGGTCTCTTTAGCAACGGTAGAAATAACGTTCGGTGGTAAACACTGCATTCTTCTCGGTGTTAAGAGCGATGTTCTTCTGGGGATTACTAGCGTGTTTCTTTTTCCGTACCATAGATTAATTATGGTAACCCAACGTCCTCAGATAACAAATGTAGAGTGCCGTCAGTCTTCCATAAAATTCTTCATATCAGTTATTACTGCAGTTGGCTTTCGTTTTTATATTAAAATGTTTTATAAAAAAGATTAGTTTTTTACATTAAGATCGCAGACAAAGATCCTACCGGCTTTAATTATGTCATGATTTTTAAGACAGAATCAGATTAAAGTTAGAAAAGTGAAAATACGACCTTTATTCTTTCATTTGTACATCTGTTTTCACACCGAGTGCAGGGAGGAAAAAGCACACCATGGTGGTGGTTTCAAGTGGATAACACTTGAAAAACATATGGTAAGTATCGCTGCTTTGAAGAGGTTGCTTGCAAGTTAATGCTGACATATGTTGACTATTAAATCTAACGATCTGGAATTAGACATGTTTATTGGCTAGGCCATATGTTCGGAAGAAATAAATGGGTGATTAGTTTGATACTTGAAGATGGGAACTGAGAAAGATGAGTCAAGTGCTAGATAGGGAATTTAATTTTTAATCTAATTTAATTATCCTTACATATATATATATTATCTGTGAATAACTTTTCTTCCTGAGAACTTGATTCTTATACATAATTATATAGAAAAAATTACACATAATTTTACCATTAACTTTTTAAAAAACAAAAATGATCATTTTGTATATTGAATAATATGGTTTGTTAATAATGAATTCTTAGTAGAAATAATGCTTTATGTGATGGTGAAGCACGAGAACTGAGCCGAACAGTGTAGGTGGGTCGAATACTCTTTCATATAAGAGCAGTTTTAGTTTAAATAACTATGCTGGACGCGCATACGCATGAAGAGAACAGATAAGACACAATATACCCCTCCACTCCTAATATTATCGATATGATCTATTTGGAAATAGAGGAATTCGCGCTTTTTATGGGAGTTACCATTCTTGGTACCTCTTCATATGCTCCTAAGTGGCTCGACAGCCCAAGGTGTGCCTAAGTCTTCTCACGAAGCCTTTTCAAGTCCCGCCTTCTTCCTCCTAGTGCTCTCCTACTTTTAATTCTCTCTCTTTTTCTAGGCCATCAATCCACCTAAGATTTGACCTGCCTTTCTTCCGTGTGCCAATTGGTTGGACATTGAAAACTTTCTAGTGGTGTGCTCTTCTTCCTTTCTGTCATATTGGTACCTCTATTGACCTTTAAAATTAATCTCAGTCACCAGTGACAGCTATTTTGTCGAGATTATCATTTCTCCAATGAGTCTTTGTACACATGCTATGGGTCCTCAGTTACCATTCCTCCAATGAGTCTTTGTAGACTTTCTATGGGTCTTCAGTTACCATTCATAAACGACGACTGAGTAATGAAATAGTGTGCGACGTTAATATTCCCTCACTCACTCATAGACGACGAATGAGTTATGAAATAGTGCGACATTAATATTCCCTCACTCACTTATAGATGACGACTGAGTAATGAAATAGTGCGACGTTAATATTCCCTCACTCACTCAGACGATGACTGAGTAATGAAATAGTGCGACGTTAATATTCCCTCACTCACTTATAGACGACGACTGAGTAATGAAATAGTGCGACGTTAATATTCCCTCACTCTCTTATAGACGACGACATTGCTACAACTGTCGAACATTTCTTGAAAAATGATCAATCCATTGAATATCACGCATGCTGAAAGGATGTTAATTGAATGGATCACGGTTGGGGTATAATTTATGAAGATGCCTGGTAGTATATGAGGCATGACAAACAACAATTCCGTAGCTGTGGTTGGAGTTACAAGATGAAAATGGATAAAAGTTTTTCAAGATGTGATGGATCTATTCACGTACCTTCTTCTATCCTCTCGGGAAATATTTGAGCTATCATTCACGTTTACTTAAAACCAGCCCTTTTGAAGAAGAAACCGTGATATTTTCAAATTAAATCTACTATATATAGTCAAGATTTTCGATCTAGCAGCGAGGAGAAGGAAGGAGAAAAAGCCAGAAGTCAGGTGAGATTATTACTCTGATCAGGTATTACTCAAATTTATAGATTAATTCAAATATTTAATTGGAGAGAAAACTAAAGGTACGATTTGTCACTAAAGTTAAATTAGTATTAAATTGGAATAGTAAGATTATTCTTAAAATAAAGAAGTTGATATTTGTAGTCCTCTTATAATTCATGCAGCTCATTGTTATTCCACGTATATTGCTTACATGGAGACATTATCTGTTTGTTGAAATTAATTGAATCAGTGTTGCTAATTTATGAGATCAATAAACAGATTGTTTTTGATTAAGGCTATTGTTTCTTCCCATCCTCCCATATTCTTAAACGGGCAAGAGAGAGGAACAATTTCCTTACAAATAGATCGTTTTCAATATTATAATTAGCATGGAAATGTGGTTTAAATCATAAACGGCAGTCAGAGATTATCATATCTACTAACAATACTGAATTTCTCCAGACAGCTCCTATCACTAGAATGTTTCATCCATCTCCCATTTGTGCCCGAAACCAATTTTGCAAATAAACTTCTTTTTATCTTTTGAATGTCTATTTCAAAAAGCTTTGTTTACTCTTTCTATGTTTTTACATCATGGAGATCTTATGGTATTATTTGCCGTCTGTGTATGACGAAATATTAGCAAGACCACTTCAACTTTCATTTTTTCACACCAGTTTATTCATAACATTCATTCTTAAACCATAATCCATCTCAATTACTCACTCACTCATTCACCGCAATCATGTCACTATTTTATGATAGAAGAGTAATTAGTCCAAATATTTCTTTTTCTAACTTAAGCATCCAGGCATGTACATGTGGATACAATATTAGAGAATAAAGAATATTTTTAAATATGTTAATGGAGATAATGCATTTCAATTTTAGTATGCATCTGTCTGTAAACAACCCACCCACAGAAATAACTATTTTCCATCATTTTAAATTTATTGACTTTTTTTTATGTATCTAATGATGCATAATTTTTTTGAATGAAACATTTTTAAGCAGTATGATGAAAACACAAATTACAGAAGTAATGATGAAGAATAACGAATAGTGCAGATCTTAAATCCCTGTGAATTTATCATACTATACATTAAATACCATACCACAATATACAAAGCGAGATACCAATTCAGGTATCACGATCTCATTAAAAACGAGAACTCCGTCTCATTTAACTATTTTGCAGCTTTCTTGTAACGGTATTTAACATTATATAATATTTCTGTCTAATTTGTAACCACTTACATAACGTATCCTGTACGTAGCTCAGCAGTCTTGAAAAGATTTACTCTCCGAAAAAACTTCTATTCTTGACACACTCATAACAGTCTAGCATTCAATTGCTCCTCTGACTCATTCATCCAATCAAAGGTGTAAAAGAGTATCTATCCTAATTATCCTTACCGACCTTAACCTAATTTCAGTTGTCATCCATTGCTCAAATGAGGAATGTATTACAGAAGTTAATAAAAATCTTAAAAGTTGGTCATTACATTTTTTAAAATATTACATAAGGAAGAAGACTTTGAGGTATTATTTAGCCGGTTGTACTTAAAACACAACAAAAAATATGATGCTGATATTCAAAGTTGAATATAAATGCGTATATGTGCGTTTTCTGCAGAACTGTGACTGTGGAGGAAACGTAGGTGAACAGTGGATGAGTCAGTAATATGTGTGACTTCTTATCAACGACAGTTAGGTAAATTTTATAAAGTATCAAGCAAAAATAACAGCCAGGAACGCATGGCTTAAGAATTGAGATTAAAGATTATAGGTAGATTGAAGGCATGTCAATTAAAAGCGCATGTGGCAACAACAAAATGTAAGATCTAGTATATTTGCAGTCAAGACACTGGATCCCTATCAAAAAGACTTGTTCATGATCAACAATAACAAAAGAGAATGGCTGTTTGGTACTTTCAACTTGACGATACACATATTCATATGATTTATATCTAAATTCCATGGACATTCCCAATTGTACAGAGTCTTCATCAAACAGTACCAGAAAATGTGCTTTTTGCTTCTAGCTCATTTCAGCACACAACATAGTACAATTATCTCTGTACAACCTAAAATTGTATTACCTAAAACAATTACCTCTGTACATTCTTCACTACAGCCCCATGTATTTTAAAGATGAATGGCAATTCAGCCTAGACACTGATTTTTAGTGTATCGGTTTTTAGACAGATACTAGGACTCGGTACCATACTTCTCTCATCGAGAAAGAGGATCACTGGGGTATTGATGGTGTAATGGTTCAGACACGCATTGTTTTGGAAGATTGCTCAACTCTAAATGTGTTTGAAAAAGTATGTATGATTTTTTAGACGGGTTTAGTCTTGGGCCCCTGTAGAAGGACGCCATATTAAATCAGCAAATCGATAACTACTGGTTGGTAAGTATAGTTACAGCGTAAATTGACCATTCAGATATTCTGACTTTAAACTTGTAAAATATTATTGAGGCACTATTACATCTATCTATGTCCCTTCCAGAGTCATTATAGAAATAAAAACTGTCTTGCTGTAGGAGTGAGAATGAATACTACAGAGACTTTTCAACTGTCTTCCGTTCAATGTACCGTAATATATATGCCACTTATCTGGCCATGAGAAGGAACATGTCCCACATTAGACATTGCGATATAGCGATGTGTGTTTTCGTCATCTCTGCACTATAAACTTTATGATATAATCATATGAACCTAAAAAATATTTGAATAACATATTTCTTTCTCTGTTATGATTATATATATACAGAAAATTTAATTATAATTTATAAATTAGTTTATCAGATATTTGACATATCCTGCAACTTTTCTTAATTTTGCAAACAATTACATATATACTGGCCTATATATCAAGACTCATTAGAAGTATCTAATATATATAGAATCATGAATAAGATGCGATTTATTTTTTTTTCTGAATTTTGGTCATAATCTCAAGTTACTCTTGCAATATTTCTTGTACATTTCTGTCACAAAGTGAGTGTTAATACTTAAAATTAACGCTCAAAGATTGTGTGAGCACTGTGTTTGTTACAGAGAAAATAGCATCTATATACCTTGCTTCTAGTCCCTAATTTGAAGAAATATTTGAATGACATCAATTCTCAATTGAAGATGATGATATTAAACAAATAAGAAAACGTTTGATCTTCTAGAACCGAGGTACTCAAAGTTTTTATCAACCGGGTTGCATAGATGTGACACCTATTTCTCACGGACCGCAGTGTAAGGATTTACAGGGGATGGGTGGAGGAAAGGACGCTTTAAGATCAAAGACATTTAAAATGCAGAAATTGATCAATATAAGTTTCGGATTTCATTTTAAAATTATATAAAACTATATTAAACTCAAATGACAGGTAAAAAAAGTGTTTAATGCATTTTTGTACCCAGTTAGGGCATTGTTTCTCAAACTTGCAATGTTTGCGACTCAATATTCAATCATAATTTGCATTGCGACTCCCTCCATACAATAGTGAAGTATTAAATTCAATAAAATGTTACATTAAACATACAATACGATTTAAACCTCTTAAGCCCCCATCGTATATAAACGTCTCGCTCAGCCACTGCGTGTATTGCCCTCAAATGTAGTATATATACGTCTTTCCGAAGTTATATATTTTTTGTGAACTCGTATCCATACAATTATCCCGAAGGCCTTAGAAAGCAATAAAATGACATTGCCAGTGTTTGCGAAGGATTCACTTGTATCAGAGGATCTGATTACGTATTCCTTTTCTACCACTTACCCCCTCAATACACCATATACGCTTACCTGCGTGTCGGCATTTAAGAGATTTTATATAAACCGTACAAATTATCAAGATAAGAGTCAAAGTTGGCACACACATAATTTTATATATGACAGATCTATAGAGTCAATGGTAACTATTAAACTTATCCTTAACTTTGTGACGGGCTCACGCATCTTTTCATTAACATGTCCATTGGGTTTTTGGGGCCAGGATTAATGTCAACTCTTTTCCAACCAAACCCAAGAAGTGAAGCGTGAAGGAAAGATGCAAATTAGGAAGCTTTTAAGTATGATAAGTTAGAGTAAGCGGATTGGCAATTTGAAGAATGTTAGGATAATCCGTGATTCAAGCGTGAAGAGGTTTTGGAAAGATTAATTGACAGCTAACAGAAGTTATTCATGACAAAAGGCCATTAGGTCAAGGTGATTACCATTGCACTCCAGTAAACCGCAATTTACTGTAGGATTATATTTATTCTTCAACATTAAGGTAGCAATGACTGTTTAATATTCGGATCTGTGGTAGTATTGGAATTGAGTTTAGGCGAGTTAGTTATTGATAGTGGTACGTGTTACGCTATTTCGGTATTATATATATTGTGTGTTTAGCCACCGTAGATTCTCTCGCATATATTATTATTATCTAATCTGTAAGAAGTTTTAAGATCATAATAAAGTCAATTTAGGATCATAGCAGCTTCCAGTTCTTCCATTATTCCTACACCTTAAGCTCACGCTGATAATCAAGGAGAAGGGTCACCCTACGGGGACGACCTTACAAATTTGTATTGTTAAGTTAATTATAAAATAGATTGAGCACTACTGATACATTTTAAGTGCACAATATTGTAAATAATTATTTTTTTATTCATTTATAAGTGTATTATATTGTAAAAAATTATTTTATTTTTTATTATGTCAGAATTTATTTTTTGTTTACTTTCAGTAAGTTAATATAATTTTTAAAATAATATTTTTTTCAACTTTTCATCCGGCTCGCGCCCCCTTCGTAGGGTTATGACACCCCCTAGGGGGCGCATCCCACAGTTTGAGAAACACTGCTGTTAGGGGATAATTTCGATTTCCTTTCATCAACGGTCTCAAGTCAACCACCCCTAAATATTATGCGGCTGAGGAGGCATTGAAAAATTTGTGCTTAGTGATATAGTGACGAGCAAAATTAGGTTTCTTTTATTATAGCATTTCCATGACAAATTAAACTAGTTGTTGATCCATGTTTGATTTTCTACAGAACATTCAAGATCCCAATCATCTTGAAATGCAAATAATAGTTAGATATTTTTCACTTGGAAGGCATGAGGGTTAATTAAAAATTAGTTTCACCCATAAAAAAATCGCTATTCTACTGTTATTTGTTAACACTAACCGTTACAATTACAAACGAGAAAAAATATCCCGCAATGCCTACCAGCATAACATCGATGGTCAAGTAAATATATGTGATTTCTTGATTGATAGATTTTCTCGCTTAATTTTTCATACATTGTTCTTAAATAATTGAATTTGTTAGTGAATTGGAACATTACCTGGCAACTCAGAAAGGTCTGATGGGTTGCAGGCTGAGTATGGCTCTTCTAGAGAATACGTATTCCAACATTTCCCTTCGATACTTTAATAAATCTCTTCCTAAATAGTTTTTCTTATTACCTTAGCAAAACTGTCTGGAATGGAAAAGATGAATATTTCGAATAATACTTTCTCAGAAGATTTTGATTTCGGAATACGGAGAAGTTGTTTTTTCTCTTTTTCCAACACTTCCTTTTGCGGGGATTTGAATTGATGGGAAGAATATAAAGAAAACATTTCGCGTAACAGTAAGTCCCTTTTTTTAAAAGTTACTGTTACTTCTACTGTACAAACATTTAAACTTTACAATAATTTTCATAGAAAAAATATTTTTATTGAATGAATATTTTTATTTAGGAATCATATATTAAAAAATATGCTGTGTACCTAACGTTTTTCTGATTCTAGGAATATTTTAAATTCTACGAAGTTGAATTGTTCTAAGATAAGTTTCTTTATTATTGGTTGCATTTTTTATTGCCAAAATAATGTAATTCTATATATCTTTAAATATCTATTTGTAGGTTACAAAAATTAAACTTGTATGCAAAAAAAAATTACCAAACTCTTTCAAAAATATTAACGTTATTTTTTTTTTCATCGTCAACTTGTTATTTGATCATATCATAAAGAAAATGGTACTGAGTTTTCTTTTGAAAATTTTATTATACAGCAATAATCTACTGGAAAAACCGGCCAAAGACAGTCTAACAGTTCTGAAATGAAACAAAAAAACGCCTTTGGTTTTACTTTTAAAAAAAGAAAAAAATCTTTTCAATATTTTTTTTTATTTCTAAAAAATCAGTTATTTATTTCGATGCAGAAGAATTTCAAACATAATCATTACAATTCTATTAATGTTAGTGCAATTCCAGAATCAGTAAAGTTTTGAAAGTTGGGTTTTATGAAATACAATTTTATTATAATTTAAAAAAACATTAAATTTACGTGAATAGAGACTTCATTCATGAGAGACGTAAAGAAATATAACATTTAATCACGGGATACAAGCCGATAATGAATATTCAAGTACATTACATAAAACAGTTTAACAATTTTTACAGTGCCATCTGTCAGCATTTACACAAACTACAAATTATTTAGCCCCACCCCCTGAATACATCCTCCAAAGATGCATCAACCAGTATTTTTAACCTCTAAATTATACAGTCTTTCTACTAGCCTTTTTACAACACCTTTTGACGATTGAATTTCACAGAATTTTATCTTTCCATCTATCCCTAGAAATAATTCCTTAATTCTACCTATTTTCCTATTAAAACGCTTAACATTATCCTCTCTGATAGGAACAACATCATCAATTTTAAGATGTGGAATATATATTTTTGGTTGATTGGTAAACTTTACTGGTGTTAATTCTAACAAATATTTTTTTTAAAGAGAAAAAAAGTTTCCAGAAATTATCTAACAATAATTGTCTATATTTCAATTTCTTAGTGAGTTCAAAATTAATATAATTAGCATTAAATTTGGGAGATCATAAGGTGGTTAATCTTGATCCAATAATAAAATTAAATTGAGTTAATTGATGAGGTTCATTTACATCATTGTATACGTAAGTCAATGGCTTAGAATTTATAACAGCTCAAATTCTATGAGTATATAGTATTTAATTCTTCATACATATAAAAGATGTTTTGTCTAATACAAATTTTAAACAATTTTTTACACATCTAACCAAGTATTTCCAAACTCCGCCCCACCATGTTGCTCTCTTTCGAGAATAAAATTCCATTCCAACTGAGTTTTCCTAAAAAATTAATAAATTTCCATCATAAAAAATTTGCACAAGCATTTAAGTTCTTTATTAGCTATTTTAAATTTCTTTTTGTTAGCATTATCAGAATATATGATTCTACTAATACCCGTACGACCAGACAGTCTCCTTCAAGACTGAAAAAAAAACACATTCAGTTCTTAAACTAGGTAATAACTCTAAATGAACATTACGAGTCACAGCACATGTAAATAATGAAATATAAACCTTTGAACCATCTTCGAGGTATAAAGGTCTTGCAAAGTCCACCCTAGTTGTTTCAAAATGCTGTGACTTTTTCATTTGATCATTAGGAAGTGGTGTAATACTTTTCTCACCACTCTTAACATGGAACTTTTTACATACTCTACAATTATACACAATAGATTTAATAAATTATCTAGCCTTTAGTACCCAAAACTTTCTCCTAACCTGTATTAAAGTTTCATTCACACCATTGTAAAGTATCTTTTCATGGGAATTATACACAAATTAGAGAAGCAAAATAATCATTAGATAAAATAATTGAATTTTTCTCATAAACATCTAAAGAAAAATTAGTTAAACAACTCTTAATTTTTAAAATATTATCATCACATCAGTCATAACATCAAAATTACACAATTTAGAATTCTTATAAACAGATCTGAAAGAATTTTCTTGTGACATCTTAATAAAATATATTAAAGCTTTTGAAGTCTCTGATGAAGTGATTGGGCCCACTCCTTCTGTTCCATTTGGTTAAATTCATGGAAGCTCACTCAAAATTAGTTTGGCTTCATGATAAACACTGCGAGCCTCTTCATAAGAATCAACACTCAAAAAAAGTCATCAACATAACAATTTTCTTTCGTAAGTTCAACAGTTTTTAGATACTGTTGAGGATATTTCTTTATGTGATGCTTGATAAACTCTGCTAATAAAAAAGGACTTGGCTTTGCAGCGAACTTGAGTCTACAAAATTGATAAACAGCTATTTTTTGTTCCTCCAAATTTAAATCCTCAAACCATAAAAAACACAATGAATCTGTCTTTTACCGCTATTCTGATTTGCAAAAATGCTTTCTCAATATCCGCTGTAAGTGGAATCCGTTGTTTCTAAAATTTAAAAGTATCTTTACTAAATCAGGAAAAAAAGATTAGGGCTACCAATTAAGCAATCATTCCTCGACAGTTCGTTTAAAAGAAGGGTGCTCAACCTTTTTTCCCGCCGGGCCGCATACACATGGTTGGTTTTTCACGCTGCCTGCATACGCGTAAGTATTTTACGCGGGTCGCATACACATGATAGTTATTTCATGCGGTCTGCTACATGCGGATAATGGAAAAAGCGCATTATAAGACCAAAGCAACACCAACAAACACAATTGATCAAAATATTAAAACTTATTTTTTGGCATTTATTTTAATACGATATTAACTTTTATATCAAACACACACACAAAAAAAACACTTGTTTTAATGAATTTTTACTGAGTTATGGGATAATTTGTATTTTCTTTCATCTATGGCCAAGCCTCTTGCTTACAAAATTGACACATTTGATTGCTTCATTGATAGAATTTCCTGTTAAATGTTTTCTACATTGTTCTCCATTAATTGAATTTCTTAGTGCAATGTGCCATGACCGGGCCACTCAAAAAAGGCCGGATGGCCACAGGCGGCCCGCAGGTTGAGAGTATCACTGGTTTAAATCCTTTGAAGACGCGGCATAAACTAGATACGTGTTTTTATTCTTACGACTGGTCTGTGCGGAATGTAACAAATTCTTTCACGCGCCATCAAATCCGTACACATTTTCTTGATAATTCCGTTATTTAGAAGCTTCGTAATAACTGCAAAATATTTCTTAAAAAAAACTTTCATCTCTTTTGAATGTATGCATTAGTTGAAAAAATCTCCGTTCAGTGATTTTATAATTACCGCACAGATTAAATTTTTCTTTTTTCCAAGGAAGTGAAATTTAGTAATGTTCTTGTTTCAGTACAATCGAAGAAAAAGATGTCGTGTAGGGCAGCGATGCACGTTACATCTGTCGAGAGCTAATACGTCCTCCCGTTGGTGTGGTAGTTAGGAGAGGAGGGTGCCAGCTCAGGTGTCGTCCACGTCACTTGACAATGTTTCAAAATTACGTGGTCCGTCGCCAAAAGCCCTCATGTAGCTGAACAGTGCGACGTTAATATACACTCACTCACGAAGGAAAAGATTTGAAGAACTTTTCCACTTTCACTAGATGCGTCATTCGTTTCGATTATTCCAAAAGATTCAAGCTCCTAGAAAGATTTAGTGGCCGCGGTAGCCAAGTTGTCAAGGTATCGGATCGTGGCTGGCTTGTCCCGAGTTCGAGCTCAGATCCACTGAAGATCCACCGTGTAGGGAACGATGCACGTTAAATCTGTCGAGAGCTCAAACGTTCTCCCATTGGTGTGGTGTGGCAGATAGGAGAGGGGATGCCAGCACAGGTGTGATCCTTGTCACTTGACCACGGTTGAAGATTACGAGGTCCGTAGCCAAAAGCCCTCGTGTAGCTGAACAGTGCGAAGTTAATATTCACTCACTCACCCTGGAAAGATTTAACACTCTTATCGAGCTCAACAGTCAGCTGTGAAGAAACATTAATTAAACCATATTTTAGGGGCTGCTCTTCGAAAAATGTTCCAAACAAGTACCAACTAAAAGCTGTCTCAATGACTACGCAACTTTTATTTATTCGTTTTATTTCACTGCTTGTAATAGACCAGAGTTATCTGGGCGTAAAAGTATTACAATCCCTGATTCAAATATTTTAACGATAGGCTCAAAGAAACAAATTCCCAGATCCCGAGATTCTTGTTTTATTCTGATTTCAGCTTTAGTGATTATAGGGACTTCAATTAAATCGAAGGTTATTTTCTTTTCAGGATTATTTATGACTTCTACGATTTTATACTTGTTTCGCTTGCAGATTTTTTTCTCTGGAAGTATAAATATTCAATTCCCTTTCACCTTTTACTTGTAAATTTAATGATCTCCATAAATCTTCACGAATTGCTGATATTTGGGACCAAACATCCAATAAACATTTCTCGACGCATTTTTTCTCACTGCTAATAGTTAAGGTATTTACTATTTGTAAGATGACAATCCATTAATTTCTAGAAGAACTATTCTGGCTAATTGAGAATTTAATTCTTTTTTCAAATTTAAATTATGATGGAAGCAAATTGATTTATGATGCTTTCCACGACATTTTACACAATTAGATTTATTTTACAGTTCATAGATCTATGTTTTTAACCAAAACATAAATAACAACGACCAGTTTCTAGAAAAATTCATGTTTTTGTGAGTACTGTTAATAGTTTTGCAATTATTTTTCAAATGATCATCTTGATGACAAAAAATGCACTTACTATTAATTGTTGATAGTGCAGAGATGTACTAGTAGATTTATTCCTATAATTAAAATTATATCTTCCTCTCTGCGCTTGCTTTGGAAATTCTTGACGTTGTTTGTTTTTATTCACTAAACTTGCAGCTTCATGGCAATTCGCATCTCATTTCAAAAAGTCCATTAATTCTTCTATTTAGAATTTCGTATCGGTTTTTCGCGGTACCGGTTAAATTCTAAATTTACTTCTTCTGGGATCTTTTCTAAGAGATTATCGGTCATGACAAATTTCCACAACTTCCAGATGTTATATTTAAAGAATTCAAACTTCTCATTTGTACTTTGCATTCATCGTATAATTTACGTAGCCCTTTAAGATACGAAATATTTCGAACTGGTTCAATAGCTAAAAACTTATTAATATGAGAACTAATCACAATATCAGTTCTTCCAAAGCAGAATTCAGTTGAAGAATTATAGTTTTGATCACTAATTGTGAAACCGGAAACTGAAAATAAAGCATTTCCTCCGAGTCGGGATTTAGGTATATAAATTTTCTGTTTTTCGCAGATCACCGTTGTCATGAACTGTAGTTTCGAAATGGTTTTGAAAGTCCAGCCGTTTACCAAATTCGTAGAAAGTTTCAATTTCAAGACGAGAATGATTCATCACTCTTTGTTCCGAACTTTTCACAATAACAGTTTCTATATTTTCAGCATTATCAGCTTTGCTACGTCTTTCAGATTGTGGTTTTCTATTGAATAATCTCTGAAAAAATGTTACCAGGGGAAAAAAACTTTCTGTCTTTGATGTTATATAGAAAATAAATTTTTTAACTATTTTCCTTATAAAAAGTATCACACGCCCATTATTTCTAGGCATTAAAACCTAAAGGATAAGAAGTGAAAAATTTAATTCGTTTAATGGAAATAAAATAACGATTAAATTATTAATTTTTTCAATGAAGAAGGAAACTTGTATACCTTTTGTCTGCATATACTGCAAACATTTATGTATTTATTTTTGTAATTCGTGTTTTATTTTTTCAAACTTAAATATGGCACTATATAAGAAAGATATAGAGTGAATGTATATATTTTTAAAAATAAAGAACAATAAAACCTCAAATATTTTTCTCAATCTTAAAAGGAATTTTTCTCATTTTTAATGGTAGTTTTATTCACGTAAGATTGTAGTAAGAATTGTTTTCTATATAAATCGAGGTTTCTATGCATTAACTTCTCGTAAAATTGAAAATTTTGCATGGTTTATTGAAAAAAAGTAATAATTTAATAGAAAGAGAATTTTAAGAAATAGTAAAACAAGAACGAAAATAATTAAATAATTTTATGCCAACTGATATTTTTGTAAGTGAATATTTAAAAAATTCCAAACTCAATAAATTATAATTAATTAATTTCAATAATTGTGACAAACATTATTTTCTTGCCTGAGTTGCTTTATGATTACCAGTTACGTCCCGAACCAACTCAAACCGGTTATATCTGCTCAAAAATAACGAGACGGATCCTCCTTGACTATAATTTACTCGTTTGATTGTTTTTTGTACATTAGTAGTTGAGATGTGAAAGTTTCAGTGTGGTAGCTCGTGGTTATAATTCTGCGTTCCTCGTAACACGTGTTACTCTTGCTGTTCAGAGATGGGTATTACTCCGAGGAAGCGTTCTGAAATAATTGCTCTTAATGAACACATTTCTATGACTCTGAGAGATACAACTACGGTATTTGGTGTGGGCAAATCAAGTGTTTCAAGAATTTTAAGAACATTTCAAGATTCCTGCTCATCGGCTTCAAAAAGAAAAGGAAAACTTGGGTTCAGGTGAAAAATTATTTCAAGAAGTGATAAAATGCTAATAAGAAATAGCAAAATAGGTCAAAGTAAGACAAGCACAGACCTTCGAAAGGATTTATTGGATTACCGTGTTGAAATGAGTACCTCAACTGGACAGTAAGGGGTTTTGGAACATAGCCGTAAGGCATCAAAACCGAAAAAAAGAGAAATTTCTTACTCAGAGAACGATGGAAAAACGTTTAGCATAGGCTAAAAATACCGATCCTGGACTAATAATGAGTAGAAGAAAGGGAATTTTCAGTAATGGAACTCATTTATTTTGCAAGGATACAAATCAAAAGCAGTCAGACTAAAGGAAGTTGAAATTCAGCAGCCAGATCATATCCTACAGACTGTAAAACACTCTTTTAAACAGATATTTAGGATGTTTTTCACAACAAATGGCATTGGAAGTTTACTGCCTTTTAAAAGCATGATGACTTAAGGTATCTGACTAACATAAATCATGATTAAAAATTGACATTTTTTTATGATTTTATTTTATAGGCTATCTTATTAGCTTTATAAAAATATCAAGTTTTTTATTTTCTATTCACTAGAACAAAATCTACAAGTGTTTTGGTAAAAGCTGATACCATAAATTTACGTAAGATGTCAAACTTTAAAATGCGTTTTACTCGGAATGTATTCTTTTTTAAAAAGCTCAAACGGAAACAGTGATTGCTCAAAAAGTTTTTAAATAATTTGCTGAAATTTGTGTGTGTGTTCTGTTTAACAGTGGAAGTATTTTAATCTTCAGATTTATCAATCACTGTTTTATTACAAAATTTACAGTCCTTTATGTGAATAAATCGCTGTTTTTTTAAGCAATTGCATATAATCACAGAAATGCTTCAGTTTATGGAACAATTAAAATATCTCTTATCCTGAAGGACAATTCAAACATGAATAAGAAAGTAACCCATTAAAATTGAGAATTTGTTCATAAAATTTTTGTACAGATCGGGCCCCGTCTATGTCCCATTTTAATAATAATAGTTATTTTCTGTTTTCAATTTTAGGATTTCTTGCTTAAAATATACAGAGTAAATCTAAAAACCACATATAAATCTCCATATATCCATTTTTAAAAAAAAATGTCGCGAGTAGTCGAATACCTAAAGTTAAATACACAGAAATATTACTCAGTACAATTGTTTCATCCATGGAAACGTTTAACGGAACATTTCAACATGTTTGGTTCTTTATCCCGATTAGATATTGGTCCAGACTTTTATGCGGGATATTTAACTAAAAGTGCTTAATTGTTCTGGTAATTCACCAGACCTAAGTCCTACTGAGCATTTATGACATATTCTCAAGAATCGCTTAGCTAAGATGAGTTGCTATACAACAGAACAAATGATAAAATGAGCTAAACATGTGTGGTTCCACGATTATGAAGTTAAGAACATACACATATGTGCTAATCGAGGGGAGTCAATACCAAAACGAGTTGAAAAGGTCACTTCTGCTATAGGAGGACATACTTCGTACTAATATAGATTTTTCTGTCTTTTTAAGGTATGCATGATTAAAAAGAACTACATTTTTAGAAAAAACGGTTTTTAACCAATTGTCCCAATGAATTCGAATAGTATAGTACGATAAATGTTTTTGTATAAAAAAATGCATTAAGAAGAGTTGGAAACCTCTCTCTCTATATATACAGACAATGTTAAATTGGCTGTTTTCGATGTACCTTTTCTCAAAATCTGTTTTATGTACATGCTTGAAATTTTTCATACTATTAAAGTACACCTCTCTCATTATACTAAAATGAGCTTTTAGCTAATTTTGAATTTTTTAATAAGTTAGGAAATATTTTATCAAACATTGCGAAATTTGACTCATTTTTTTACTAAAAAATATGTAAAAATGTAATTTTTGAGTTTTTTACAAAAAGCTCATTTTAGTATATATTAGAGATCATTATAAATAATTCATAAAAAAATTTACATACCTGTGAACAGTAGTTTCTCAGAAAAGGTACATCGCACATTAAAATTTATATTTTGAGATAAATCAATTTTAATGTATACAGTGAGACTTCTAATCGGCTAGGAAATAAAAAAATAAAAGGCTCAATTTTAAATAAAAGATACATGTTTTGGTTTATATCAGTCATTACACTTTTAAGCAAAAACAAAGTAATTTGTTTACAATTTTCGCCATTAAAAATGCAACGATTATTTAAAAATACGTTTTAAGGGCTCCTAAATACCCTAGGGGTTAAAGTAAGGTATTTTTAGAAAGGTTAAAATCTATACAATTTGAAAATGTAAAAATCTCAAATTGTCAAAAAATAAGATTTTAGGTTTCCAACACTCCTTAATTATTTTTTCATACAAGAATAGTATTAATAGAATGATCAAAAATTGAAATTACTTACAAATAAGAAAAAAAAAATGAGAATCATAAAAGTTCTACAGTTTTACTATATTTACCTTAGTATTTCTTTAAAAAATAAACTATTTTAAGAAATTTAATTTTAAAATGTAATGAAGAAAGATGCTCAAAATCACACAATGCAGCTACCTATCAAATTAAAAATTTTGTAAGTCACTTAAATCCGTAAGTAAACAAAACACATCAAACATTATTATTTGTAAAATCCGTCATGGAGTTGACAGAGTTAGGTAAACAAATTTTTTTTTAAAATTGCAAAGCAAACACAGTTTAATCAAATAAAGGAGACTTGCTTTCCTCTTATTTCAGATAATACGTCAATACCTCCTACACTGATAAACATATGCAAATAAAAAAAAGAGGAAAGATACATTTATATTCGAAACATTTTTCACTACTTGCTCCTAAAAAAATGTCTTGAAAAAATAATACGTGAAGGATGACTTTTACTTATAAATTATAACTTTTTTTTTATTATTGCATCAATTTTCTTTTGTTTTCTATGTTATTTCTGAAAACAAAATAAGTATTAAATAATTGAGTAGTCTGTTGATTTAAATTCTACTGTATTTTAAATTAAAGAAGAGCATGTATCCTACGTTGAATTATTATCATTTGGATTAGACAAAGCAAAACATGTAATGCAACAGCAGTAAAACAAAACGAGGAACACGAAATTGAAATTGGGAAACTGTACACATATACGACAATTCACTCTACAACCATGAAAATTAAATTAAAATTCTCAAGTTTTCTCTATCTCTAGTTCACAGAAATTCAATTTTTTTATTGGAACAAATTCATTTTAAAAGAGAACTGTTGTAAGAGGAAAGGTTGGAATAGGACAATCTCACAAATGACTGAGTCGGTGACAGCTCATATGATAGTAAAAATACCTTAGTGTTTTCGTCAATTGCAGGCGTCAGCAAACTATGATACGCGTGCCACATGTGGCACGCAGAGCATTTCTCTGTGGCACTCTACACTACTCTGCAAATTTGTCAATTTTTGAGTTTATGGAAGTTGATAAATTCTTGATAAATCTTGTTTGACAAACACCTTCAGAATTATGGACATTTACGAAATTAAGAAAAAATCTGACTGCCAACTTTAAAGACAAATCTACATCTATTTTGTAAATTGTTTGATTGCCATTGATGGAGAGATTTAATTGTTTGAAGAGAGGAAATTTCATGTACACTGGTTTCCACTTTTGATTCTTCATATCTCAGTAAAAATTATTTTCTCATATTTAAAATATTTTAAATCCATAAAGAAACTGTTTACCAGTTGAATTCTTAGTATCGTGTCAAATTGAAAGTCACAAATTATACTGCTGATATTGCAATGTGAAAGTACAACTGTGCTAGCGCTTTGTCCGTATTAAAATTTTTATTTATTTTTTTAATTAATGGTGATGAATGGAAATACTCTTATAATTTATGTTGTCTATTTCTTACTTTAATAAGTATGTTTAAAAATATACCTAATACATGTACAATGTTAATTTTTTTTATTTTTGTTGAAGATATAGTTATATTTAATTCTGTTTATTTGTGTGTTGAGAAACATCTTCAAATGATTCAAAATTAATAAGTAATAAAACAGTAAATTTAAATTAATTGACCTCTATTCTCTAACTCTGCATGCATCATCGCGCGAATCGAATTCTTTCAAAGGTGTCCCACAGTGTAGCATGCTGAATTCCATTGGTAGTTTGGTTTGGCACACCACAGTTAAAAGGTTGGCGACCCTCGGTCTATTACCTTTTCTTTTTATATCCTTTTCTGAATTCTTCTTTTGCACAAAATCGTATCTTTGAAACTCGAATTCAGAGACAAAATACGTATTTCGCTAAAAAAATGTTATTACTAAAGAAAAACAAACATATGTATTAAAGTAACGGGAATATGAAAGAATAGCCAAAAATAAAAACCGAAACATGGGAATATAATCTACGTGGTTCATGGTCAAACACGAAGACTTACTTGGAGAAACAGCTTTTCAAATTATTTATGGTAAACTACATTTTCCTATTATAGGAAAAAGAAAAATTGAGATAAATGGCCTATCCCTTAGGATGCCACCCATTTAAGGTTAAGTTTGCTTTGTAAGGGTGAAATCTCGTTGTTTATGCCTAGAGATTAATATATGATCTCTTGAGTCAGTCGAAGCGAGAGAAATATATTACTTCTAAGCGAACACTATTTGAACACTGATATCTTAGTAGAAATGATATATGTTCACTATTCTTAAATTTTCAAGTTACCTTCTAGAACAAAACTATAATATATATATATATACACTCATGGACAGAAATATTAGCGCACCAAGAAGGAGTCGTCAAAATGAAACGAAATTTTACATACGTAATGAATACTTTGATATTTGATACAAGTAAATGATTAGAGAATTAAAGAAAAAAAAATTAATTTATTTCAGAGAAAAAGGAAATGGAACGGAGGATATAATATCGTTTTGAACACACTCTTGCGCGAATGCACGATGCGATACGATTGGGCATTGAGGCATACAAGTTCTGTATGATGTCTTGAGACACTTTATTCCATATTTGCTGTAACCTTGCTTTTAGTTCGTTCAAACTCGTGGAATGCCCAACTCGCTATCCCAAATGATCCCAGATATGCTCGATTAGAGAGAAATCTGGAGACGGGTAGGCCAAGGAGGGTTAGTAACAGTGCGGATACAGTCTTGTGACACCCTTGTCGTGTGATGCCGAGTATTGCCTTGTTGAAAAATGTCTCCTGGGAGCAGTTACATGAGTCGCAACACATAGGGTTGCAGGATGTCATGGACATTCCGCTGGGCTTTAATGCTGCCACGGATCAATATTAGGGATGACCGTGTATTGTAGGCAATGCACCATCCCGTCATACCCGTACCATCACATCAGCTGTAAGAGCGGTGTGTCACTATAAAGCAAAGCCAGGATTGAGGCGTTCACCACGGGGTCTCCACACACGAACACGGTTGTCATCACTGCTGAGATTGAATCTGTATTCGTCACTAAAGACAACCTGCTTCCATTCCGTTGCAGTCCAGTTTACTCGTGCGTGGCACCGCTCCAAACGGAGGCATCGATGGATTGGCATCAAGGGCCGCACACGTAATGGGCCCTGCGATCCAAATTTTCTTTCAGCCAGGTGCCTTCGTATGGTTCGAGAAGGCACAGAGACCCCTAGTGAAGATGCCTGTGCCTGGATGGCAGCTGATGAAGCAGTTGGCTGTACGCGTGCATTTCTTGCGATGTGTGGTCTTCTCGACCGGACATCGTAACAAATGGTCTGTCAAGGGCGTCCTGAACCTGGTCTTCGTGTAAATGACATCGTTCGGATCCAATGGTCCCAACACCTCCTCACAGCATAATCAGATCGGCCTAATTGACAAGCCACTCTCCTAGCTGACCACCCAGCTTCCATGATGCTGATGATTCTCCTCCTCTCAAATTGCGACAGCTACTCATATTGTCTTCGAAAACGGGGTGATGGAATGGCTACCTCATCTCTTCCTTTTTAAACGATTCCGCACACTCAAAAAAGCTTTGGTTACCTGTATTATACTACACGGAGAACGACGTTAAATGCCCTCTACCGGCTATACGTAATGCACAATCACATTGAATTTCTAATCACTTGCATATCTTGGAAACATGTACCTTCATGCCAAGTTGCGTTTCGATCTTGCCATTATTACTTAGTGCGCTATTTTTTGTCCATGAGTGTATATACACTCCTGGATATTTTTAGCACAAAAATATAAGATAATATTAATTAAAATTTTATGAGATACTTTTTTTTTTACTTTTCTTTATTTATTGCAGCAAGAATTGCTGTGATGGCATTTTGGATGAATTGCTTATTATTTTTTGAAACAAGCTCACTGTTTACTATTAGAAATATTTTCGAAGGAGCACTTTTTAAATACTTGTCCAGTACCGCAACTTTGAGCTGTTGCAACATATCGAAGCGTTGTGTGAATAATCGGAACTTCTTCAATGGAAATTAATGCTCGCTAAAAATAAACTGAACTGATACCTAGAGTACAGCTGTTTTATTCCGCCTAGTTGGAAAAAGTCTTCCCAAAGCATCTAGAACCGATTGAAAGAACTTTCGAAAGTTTCGTGTTTTATACTTTAACGATCAAGTAATCGTTATTCTATAGAATACCTAGTTAAATCGCAGATTTCAACGATTTTATATACTTTAACTGACTGATCTAAGTATTTCTTGAAATAGTTAGTTATTCTGCGAAATAACCGATTTCACGCTGCAACGGTATTATATATATAATGTAATAAAATGTAATTCACTGTAATAAAACACAGGAGAGATATAAAATAGATGAATACTTTCAGAGAAGATTTACTTATGATAACATTGTGCCCTTAATTGATAGCCAATGCAGTCATAAAGAATCAATAAAGCCCTCGTGTAGCTGAACAGTGCGACGTTAATATTCAATCAATCAATCAATCAATCATAAAGAATCAATACTAATCAGTTAATGCAGTGATTCGCAACCCCTAGTCCGTGGATCAAATGGTGTCGGGCCGCCTAAGGAGCAATTGCTATTTTATTTAAAGAGGTGCATTTCTCTCGGATTTACACAACTGTCCACGGAAATCACTTTATATTCCACGTTATCCCTTTTATTCATTTTTGGTGCAACTATGTTTTATATTCTGAAGGCATATTTAAATTAACTAAATTAAAATTGTTAAATTAAAACAATCTAATATATAAACAATAAACGTATTCCACCCTCAGTGGGACGCGTTAAGATTATCAAACGTTGACCGGTCCACAGCGATAAAAATGTTACAAAGTATCGAGTTAATGGATCGAAAAGAATATTTAGTTACTATATTTGTGACGATGGATATTTATGTAAAAATAAATTGTAAGAGATATAGGTCGTTTTTTTTTTTTTTGTATCAAAGATTTGGCATGATTGGGTGAGCAAACATTTTCAGAAGCAGACAAAGAATTCTATTTTGTCCAAATTATGCATTGAATATTAATTAAAAGGAAAACAACACAAAATAAATTTCATTAAAGGTAAGTATAAATCTGTGAAACGCATCGATTTTTTTTTTTTGCAATTTGCCATACCTGACATTTTTGTCAATCCTACCATGTTTTTCTTTTTGTTTATCTGTTCTTTTCTGTCTAAAACAACTCTTCTTCCTCTCCACGTAGTTTTTCCTTTATCCAGCAATTGTTGCAAGCTTCAGGATTTCAGCTCTAGCCATTGTCAGATATGGTGATACATCTTTACATAATAAATAATAATATAATAATTAAAACACAATAAAAGTATAATGTACATTTGCGAGATTATTGCAAAAAAGTTTTAAAAGATCCAAAGTTAATCATAATTTAATTTCAGTACTAGCGGTGTTCAAATGAAAAGGTACGAGGCATCCTAACAACGTAATCGTTAACATATTTGCCTATGCCGCTATGTAGAAATACATCTAGGGATACCAATGGAATCTGCAGCGTAGATCGAAGCATGCGTAGGAGAGAACACAGACTATTTAAAGAGCACCGTGTAACTGACGCACCAGTGCGTGTGAGGAAATGATGGCATTTACATTACAAAATTCGACGATTGAGAAATAGTGAGGCATTCGAGTTCTAATAGTGGAAGGTGTTAAACACCCGCTATTCATTGCCACGAAGGGTGGTTCTGCTTTATGATAAGGTAGGTCTACACGTCTCAAGGGTAACACAATCGGTATTGGTCCGGTGGTTTACAATCGGCTTACCTGGCATCACTCGTGCGAAAAAACGACCGAAAGATTTCGCGTAGGGTATCTCATACCCAAGGGTGTTACATTTGATTTTTACAATAAAATTTGTACACAAAAGTTAAAAAGGAAAATAAGTAGGAAATACAATATGTTTATATTACACTTTTCCCAAGTTAGATTAGTTTTTATGTTCTTTTTATAAGGGCATTCAGTACATTGTTTATACACTCCTTTAATCTCGTCGTGAGTGAGTACGATGTTTTCATTGGATCTTAATTTTTTTTCATCTGTATCTTTTTAAAACTAAACATCTTAAAGTAATCTTTATTCTTTAAATTCTAAGACTTTGGAATTTCTTTTTTATTCTTTAAATTCTAAGATTTTGGAATTTCTCTTTTATTTTCTCTTATTATTAGAGCAAAAGTGTTTAATTTCAAAAGTTCATCTGAAAGTGGATAAGATGTGTACAAGTTTTCTCGTTTAAAATTATGTTCTTCAAAAATTTTTTGTGTCTCTACATATAAAACGTTTTTTTTTTTTCAACATGGTCCTCCTCTTCTAAATCTGGATCGATTTCAGTGGAGGAATCATACTTGCTGTTATACTCTTCATCATTTTATTCTTCCTTATCATAATTGCGAAGAGAATTTCTTCATTCGAAAGTACTGTTGTGTGGCATATATATACCTATTAAATACTGTATCTATTAAATTACTAAAATATTACATTTATTCGTTATGACTACGATAATAAGCCATAGCATAAGAAAGATTTAAAACGTGTTCATGCATTCAGAACTGCAACGAGTATTCATGCACAGGTGCACATGCCATACCCGAAGAGGTGGTATTCAGAAATATATACTTAGAATACTGATACATTTATATGTGTATAATATCAGTGTATATGTGAGCATTTTACTTTTTATTATGTCAGAATGTATTTTTGTTTCATTTCTGTAAATTAATAATATTTTTAAATAATTTTATATTTTTGACTTTTCAATATGCTCGTGCCCCCTCCCGTAATGTTATCCCGCTCCCTTGGGAAAGCGTCCAACAGCTTGAGAAACGCTGATTTAATTTCCAAAAGGACATACTGTTGGGGGGCATTAATATTCGAGACTTGCACTTTTAATATTTAATACACCCATTTAAAATTTGGTCGGTTTAACAATACATTTAGCAAATGCTTATAAATTTTACATTTTAATTAAATGATTTTTGCCAAGTAAAATATAAAAGATTTTCTGTAATTTTACTTTTAATATTCTAGGTTTTATAGTCTTTAAAATTGTAATGATTTGCAGCGCTATTTTTAGTAAAAAGCAACATCATAATTACTTTAACGTATCATATTCATTTTTATATATTTGAGCTTAAGACCAATGACTTATTAAAACTCAATTTGAATAATTTTACACAACTAGACATTTCAAACCCTTTTCTTAGTCCTTAAATTACAAAAATAAAATTTGTACTGAAATCCCAAAAAGTGATTCAGGAGGTACATATTATTATCGGTAAGATATTAAGAAAATATTTTAAAAAAAAGATGATAAGTAAATAATAAATGATTTTTTTAGTAACTATTTACTTTTTTTCTGCTTTTACACTCATCCAGTATTGTGGCTAGTGCCATTGACAACTGTGCCGTAGGACCTGGGTTTAAATCCTGGAGAAAGCGTACATATTTGTAAATATATAGTGCCTAAGCTGCATATCGTCGGCCTAATTATCAGACTGCGTAACTCCTTCTGGGGTGCTAATTTGATACAGGAGTGCTACGCGCCAAGTTATTATTTATGTTCGCCATGATGGGCGATAACATTACAATATGGTTACCTTGATATTTGTATCGTTTGGTAATGTATTTGTCATGGAGATAACGTATGTTAGACTTAATTATTTCTTGATTTTTTTCCCGCGGTAACCCTATTAATTTCAAACGCTTTTATTTCCATTTCAATTAATTGAAGGGACTCGAAATTTTTGAATATTGTAAGTTATCAGCATTTATTAATTGATATTCATTATTAATTTTAATACATGTATTATGCAATTATTTTATTTATAATATAATATAATAAATATTATATGTAATAATAGTTGTTTTTATGTTATTTATTTATAATTATTTTATTAGGTATAATATAACATTACTACATATAATAGTTATATTATATGAGCATTATTATACATAATAATCATATTATATATGAATATTTTATTGTACATAATATTTATCATATAAAAATTATATGAATATATCATACACATCATAATTACTGTTAAATTATATTATATGATAATAAAATATTACATAATATTATTATGATTATTATTATTTAGAATTTTTATTATCTTACAATGATATTCACATTACTGATTGAGATATTGGTTATTTTTAGTCTATTATTATATATATATATATATATTCTCATTTGAAATATATTTCAAAATAGTTCTTTCCTATGATTGTTCTGATGATTTATTACCGATAGGCCGTCATCTTGGATCCCACGTAGCTTGACAACAACCGCTACTTGGCGAGATTAAGGAATTGAGCCAAACAGAGCTTGACGTGTAGCAAAATCAATGTATCAAACTAAGCTCATTTGTGGAGTTACGCATCCTGATAATTAAGCCGACGATATGGCATTCTAAATGCAAACCGATCAAAATTCGTTTCGAGGGGTTGGTAAAAGGCGAAAAAAGATGGGAGACCCTTGACTCCTCCATACTATTTTATTTCAAAAAAAGGGTGAAAGGAAGCCAAAGCCTACTGTCACCTGCATGGTGTTTGAAATTGTGGCTAAAGACAGACGTAAATTAACCCTTTGCTACGATCACCTTTTAGGCCTCTATCATGCACCATCGATCAGAAGGCATTAGAAACAACACCACTCTCAATTTTTCCCTGTGAAATTTTAATTTTTCATTAGAAAATTCACTGATTCTGAAGAATAATAAAATTATTTATATCTATAAATTGTATTAGTCTATGACAGATGTTCCCAAACTTTTTTGTCTCATAGACCATTTGCCATGTTTTTCGGTTTTGCGTAGACTCCTACTAACCTAATACTGAATTTTTGCAAATTTATCAATTTAAATGTTTTTTGACAGTCGGCATAGCACTATTTACTTTAAAAGTTTTATGTGTTTCTAACTGTTGTTAAGTAGAGTGTTAAAAATTTAATAAACAGATGTGTGTGAATTAATTAAATTAAAACTTAATTAATGTATAAAATAATTGTTACATAAAATAACTGAGAAACAAAAAATATTTTTAATGGGTGGGATGAATCTGTTGCTTCAACATTTGGCTTCAATCTTCCAGGGTTAACCCTAAAGCTTCTCGGTTAGTAGCACCCAGTCTTACTTTTTTTTCTTTCGGAGATTGGCAACCACGCTGAAACTCCTCCTCTCTAGGAAAATCAATTAAAAAATTTCTTAAGATGTTCCATAATTATGGACAAGTAACAAGTATATGTTTTTAAATCAAAAATAGCTGGCATTCATTTCTAAATTTTACTTTAAGATCATCGTTAGGGCTATTAAAATCAGTTCTTTTTGTAATCAGACATTTTTTTTAATGTGACAACATTAATTCATAACTTACTATGATATTACCGTAGTCAAGGCATTCTCAAACCTAGTTTCAAAACTTGAATAAAGGGCATTTAAATGTTGAACATAGGTTAAAACGTCATTTTTCTGGTAGATTGTCTGAGATAAATGGAGAAACTGTTAAAATTCGTAACGTCCAGTTTTATACTATATTAGCATGACTCTGGCAAGAAACATATATGTATATTGTAGTGTTTCCTCCCTTCACCAGGAGGCGCGTTAGGTCGGTGGCCATAGTGAAATAATACCCGCGTGGATTCTTTAATTTTAAAATTTTCATGTTCATAGTTAATAAAAGTGCTGTCCTTATGAATACGTCTGTTGGTGAAGCTACAACAACATTACACATTTTACCACAACGTATCACATTGGCGCATTAACGTCAGGATATCGAACGCCTGAGGGAGTCAAAACATTAAAATGAACCACGAAGTAGGCAACCCTTTTGTATCGTTTTGAGCCATTTTAGTAGGGTTTTTTTTTTCTAAATTTTCTGGGTTAATAAATTCATTTAGTATAATTCTTTCTAATCATGTTTCGTGGAGCTAGAAAGGAAGAATTAATATTAATTGCGTATGAATCGGGGGAGAATTGAAAGTGTTAGATATAAAACATTTAATTTTAAATAACTATAAGTATAAAATCAATAAAGTGTTTATTGATGACTGTTTCGATTCGATTATTTCGGACAGATTATCGTATGAAGAACAAGCGCGTGCGGATAGAAAATCGAAGGAAGAGCAAGCGCGTTTAACGACAGAATCGCAGCTTGAGTTTGAGAAAATAAATTTGGAAAAAGTTAAATTGGAAATATAATTGGGAAAATTGATTTAGAAAGGGAAAAATTGGAAAGTCAAAAGAATAGCAATGAGTTGCAGCGTACAAATCCCAAAACAAAGCAAACTTCGATAGAAAAATTTTATTTTAAGTGTTCGTACTCTTCCGATTCCTAAAAAAATAAGAGGGATGGAATTCCATTTTTCTCTTCTTTAGAACTTTCATTTAAAACCAAAAATGTGCTGGATGAATTTAAAGGAGATATTCTTTTAAATCTGTGTTAGGAGAAAAGGCCGAAAATATTTTAGTTTATGTAAAAGATGAAGAAATAAGCGACTTTAATAAATTAAAAGTTTAGTTCTAAGAGAATTTGAGCCAACACCTTTAATTTGCTTGCAAAAATTTCAAAAAGGGAAGCGAATACCAAATGAAACGCATGTTATGTTTGCATCTCGTTTGTTAAGGGGTGTTGGAAAGCTAAACTCTTATTTTTTTGACAATTTGAGATTTTTACATTTTCAAATTGTATAGATTTTAACCTTTCTAAAAATACCTTACTTTAACCTCTAGGGTATTTAAAAGCCCTTAAAACGTATTTTTAAATAATCGTTGAATTTGGGTCACGCCCATTTTAATGGCGAAAATTGTAAACAAATTACCTCGTTTTTGTTTAAAAGTGTAACGACTGATATAAACCAAAACATGTATCTTTTATTTTAAATTGAGCCTTTTATTTTTTTTATTTCCTAGCCGATTAGAAGTCTCACCGTATACATTAAAATCAATTTATATCAAAAAGTAGATTTTAATGTGCGATGTACCTTTTCTGAAAAACTACTGTTCACAGGTATATAAATTTTTTATGAAATATTTATAATGATGTCTAATATATACTAAAATGAGCTTTTTGTAAAAAACTCAAAAATTTATTTTTTACAAATTTTTTAAGTAAAAAATGGGGTCAAATTTCACAATGTTTGATAAAATATTTCCTAATTTATTAAAAAATTCAAAATTAGCTAAAAGCCCATTTTAGTATAATGAGAGAGGTGTACTTTAATAGTATGAAAAATTTCAAGCATGTACATAAAACAGATTTTGAGGAAAGGTACATTGAAAACAGCAAATTTAACATTGTCAGTATAGAGAGAGAGAGAGAGGTTTCCAACTCTCCTTAACCAATTGGGATCAATACTGTAATTTGAGAATTGTAAATGATTTTAATTCTTTAAAGGAGTTAATTGTTAGCGATGAATTATATGAAACGTTAGATAATGAAACTGTCTTTCATATAAATATAAAACAGGAGCAAAATCGGTTCAAACCAATTGAAATGGGAAAACAGAGTGACATGTTTTATGCTTGTAAAAGAAGATCATTTTCGGAGTTTTTACATAGAGCATGTCACAATTAGAATGACTCACGAAAGTATTTTAAATATATCCCTCCTTATTCGAGACGGGAAGTAATAAGTCTCAACTCGAAAGAAAAGAAAATTAATAACTCAAAACAAAGTAGGTTAAGTAAAAAAAATAGAATGCTACATTTGTGGTGATAACCATTTAGCTCGAGACTGTAATAAAAAGTATTCTAAATTAAAAAATGAGAAAAAAGAGACTTCTCAAGTGCAATATGCACAACCGAAAGTTGACCTTAAGCCTTTGAAATATGTAATCCTTTATATTAACGGGAAAGCAATAAATTGTGTTTTTGATAGCGGTACCCAGATTTTTATATGTAATTCCGATACCTTTCCAGATAATTGTAACGATGAATTCGGAAAAATTTCTTTAAGCTCTGCGTTCGGAGAGAATGTAGAAGCAAAACTAATTAAAACCGCTATAGCTCTTGATAATAATTCTTTGAATCATCCAATGGATTGCTTGGAAGCGATCAGAGATAAATTAAATGCAGAGGTTTTAATACCTACTGCTTTAAATGAGTCTTTGTGTTCAATAAATGACAAAAATAATAAGGAAAATGAGATTTTTGCTGAATCGGCTGATATTTCTATTACGTTTTCAAATGATGAAAATGAAGCAAAGTGTGGGAAAGATATATTTTATTTTGAGAGTCTGACGGGCTCACGCGTCTTTTCTTTAACATGTCCTTTGGGTTCCTTGGGCCAGAATTAATGGCAACTCTTTTCCAACCAAATCCAAGAAGTGAAGTGTTAATGAAAGATGCAAATAAACAAGCTTTTAAATATCGGAACTTAGAGTAAGCGAGATAGCAATGTATGGGATTTTGTGATAGTGGATGGAAATTGACGGGTAGCTGACGTCTAATAGCGGAATCGTGGTTCAAGTCTGAATGAGTTTTACGTGACGTGAATAGAAGTTATTAGTGATTGAATATATGAAGGTCAAGTTACACATCAGTGCATACAAAGACAAGATTAAGCATAGGACAAGATTGATAGTTCCTCCAAGTTGTAATAAGGTAGGATTGATTATTTAATATTTGAATCAGTGATTAAGCGGTTCACTTATTGATAGTGGTCTGAATTAGATTAAGTCTTATTATAAATATATATATTGTGTGTTGCGTATTTTTCATCGTAGATTCTCTCACATTAATTATTATAATTTAATTAGTTAAAGTCTTAAGTTGAATATCTTAATAAAGTCATATTGAGATAATGTTTGATTCTAGTTATTTCGTTAATCCTACGCCTCTAGCTCACGCTGATACTTCGAGAGATGTTCTCCCAAGGGGAGGAACATCACAAGAGTGACTCAGATAATATAAATTTTAATTCGGAATACACAAAAATGAAAGATGAGCAGAATAATTGTGATTCTCTTGAAAGGGTTCATGCAGAGTTAAAACTAAACAAAGGGAATTTTTTATTCATTGATGGATTAATTTATCACAGGGATAAAATTCTAAATGAACCAACCAGTTATGCAATTAATTTTACCGCGTTGCAGAATAGATAAGGTAATGAAACGAGCCCATGAGTCAGTTTTTGAAAGTCATATGGAGATTAAGAAAACAAAAGAGAGGATAAAATATAATTTCTTTTGGCCAAATATGTCTGGTGAAATTGCTGAATTTGTCCAGACATGCAAAGGGTGTCAGCTTCGGAAAGAAAATTGGAGATAGAGCTCCCATTACACCTATTGTCCGTCCGGAGCAGCCCTTTGAGATTGATCGGACCTATTTAATCTCCATCTGGTAGAGGGCATAAATACGTTGTTTGTATGATGGATCAACATACATATTGGCCTGAAGCAGTACAACTTAGATCCCTAACAGCCAAAACTGAATGTGACTCTCTGTTACAAATAGTCTAGAGGACTGGAATTCCGAGTATAATTGCCAGTGATCAAGGCACAGACTTCAAATCGGCTTTAACCCAAGAACTTAGAAAAATGATTTGATCTAGTCGTAGGTTTCCTGTCCTGGCTACCCGACCAGCAACGGACTAGTTGAAAGATGGAATAAGGTATTGAATGACATGATTCATCACGTTATTCGTGAATATCCAAGAAGCTGTTATAGACAATTACCTTTTTTTGTTGCTTGCGTACCGTGAAGTACCGAACATTACCACTGGTGTATCACCATTTCGGTTACTTTATGGCAGAGAAGCTCTAGGGTCGTTGAATATTCTTAAATCATCCTAGGCAGGTGAAATACATCTTCCGAGACGAACATTTCCCAGTCAGCTGCTGTATACCTTCAGGAAATGAAGATACATATGGAAAGGGCTGCTGAGAGTGCCTCTTTAACTGCTGCTCAGAAACAAAAGACTTTATGGAGATTATTTCAACAAGATGTAATCTGTGAAGAATTTTAGCATCAGAAAACAAGTAGTTTTTCTGATACCAGATTCTAGTAATAAGATCTATGTGAGATGGACTGGACCTGGGGAGATAATTCAACACCCTCCACCCCATTCATATAAAGTTAAACTGCACGACGGAACTGTAAGACATGTTCACGTGAATAAGATCAGGAAGTATCATCCTCGGGCACTTGCAGTTGGGGTCATTTTTGAAAGTGACCACGAATTCGGAGAAATCCATCCCACTCCTAATTTATCGAGATCCACATCTGAAAGAATTCTACATGAAACCGACCTGAATCATCTGAAGGACAGTGAGAGGGAACAAAAGTGCTAGCAATTCTTCTAAAACACCAAACACTATTCACAAGTGACATGAAAATAGCCAACGTAGGGACTCATCGAATTCGCTTAAAGCCGAGCATTGAACGTAAAAAGCCGTTCGTATATCGCATCCCAGAGTCCTTGGAGATTAAAGTTGATGAGCAGATAGAGCAGCTTTTGTGACTTGATTTAATTGAAGAATCTGACGCAGAAATAGCCTACCTATTTGTTTGCGTTAACAAGAAAGATGGTACCCTACGACATTGCGTTGACTTCAGAGCTCTGAACTCGGAGAGTGTGTCTGATGATTTTCCGATGGAAGATGCTGTGGAGCTCATACATTCTATTGGGAGAACCAATATCATCACAACGTTTGATCTCTTGAAGGGGTATTGGGCTATACCTGTGGCTGAAGACAGCAAAAATCTTGCATCTTTCATGACTAATCGGCAACAGTACCGCTTCAAGGTGATGAGTTTTGTTTTGAAAAATGCCTCTGCCACTTTTCAGCGTGAAATGAACAAAGCATCGTGTTATAGAGAATTTTCACGTGCCTGCATCGACGACATCACAAACTTCTCGAAAAATTGGAAAAAAAATCTTCATCTGGATACTATTTTAACGTAACTTTCAGAGTTAAATTTCACAGTGAACCTCATAAAGTGGACCTTTGGAAAAACTTAAATTAAATATTTGGGTCATATTATCGGTTCGAGTAAGCACGAACCAGATCCCGAAAAGACTGCAGTTATCAACAACTTACCAGTGCCTAAAATGAAGCAGGAGCTTCGTATTATACTTGGACTATGTAATTACTATCGCGAGTACATTCTTAAATATTTAGAACTTGTGTATCCATTGACAGAACTCACCAAAAAGAGAGTACCTGATTCCATCCCATGGACTGAGAAACATGATTCCTGATTCCATCTTCTAAAAAAGGCTTTAGTGAAAGCACCTTCGCTGTACTCTCCAGTTCCTGATAAACCGTTTACCATTCATTTAGATGCATTGCAAATTGGCATAGCTGCTTTCCTGTCACAAAAATGTGGTGATAAGGGCTACCCGATTGCTTATGCAAGTCAAAAATTAAGCAAGACCCAACTGTCAGGGTCAACTATTGAACAAGAGACATTTGCGATTGTGTGGAGTTTAAAACAGTTTGAAGTATGGGTATTTGGGACTGGAATCGAATTTTATACTGATCATAACACTTTACCTTACTTAACAAAGAGTGCATCCCAATCTGTAAGACTACAAAGATGAGCTTTTGCACTACAAAAGTTCAATCTGGCATTCAAACATTGTTCTGGTGTGAAAATGCCTCATGCTGATGCGATCTCACGATTGGTGTAACAAATGCGCTTTGCAATTTTAAAAAGAAAATTTTAGATTCAGTGAAAAATTATTTTCTTTATATATATATCTCATTTTGTGTATCTGATTATATTATTTGTGTGTCTATTTACATTTTTTTTAAAAAAAAGTTAATGTTTCTTTTCGAGTAATATTTTTTTAGATTAATGTTGTTCATTCTGTGAATTCCTTAAATTTCAATATTTTCTTGATTATTATTGTATAATTAATCATATCAAAATTGTATTCTTAATTTAGTTTTGTATAATTTGTTATGTATAATAATTTTTCATATTTTTTAAGTGAGATGTAATGCTATTTACTTGTATATTAGTGTATGATATGAATGTATATTATTTTATGCTTTAATAATCAGATTGAGTATCAGGTGTGACACATTAATCTTGTGTGGGGGTGTAGTGTTTCCTTTCTTCACCAGGAGGTGCACTGTCCTCCCCTCCGGTAAGAGTGTTTTTTGTGCATAAGAGGAGATAGCTTCTTTGACACCGGCGCGTTAGGCCGGTGGCCATTTTGAATTATTACCCGCGTGGGTCCTTTGATTTTAAAATTTTCATGTTCACAGTAATAAAAGTGCTGTTTTTAAGAATACGTCTGTTGGTGAAGCTACAACAACATTACACCTTTTACCACAGCGTATCAGACATATATATATACTTATATATATATATATATATATATATATATATATATATATATATATATATATATATATATATATATATATATATAAATGATGGTTATTTTTTTAATAAAATTTAAGCTGTTGCCTTGTAACTGCAAATTAACCCCAGTAAATTTATAAAATAAAGATGTTAAATAGGTAAATCTGTTTTGCACTTGATTAACTTAAAATCCAATTCACAATCTGGTTTAGTCTGTAGTCTGTAGTAAACCCCCATTTACATCTCATGGACCCCCAAATTATTTTTTCGCTGACGTAGACCCTTTGTAGATCGTCATGGACCTCTGGGGGTCCATATAGACCACTTTGGGAATCTTTGGTCTATGAATTATAAAATATCCAAAAACAATTTACAAAGCCAAACATGTTTTTAGATTAATACATTTTTAAACGTTCAAGAACTTTCTAAGTTTTTTTTTCTGATCTCTTATAAAGAAGGTCGTTCCTCTATTATGGAAATGGTTTTGTAACAAAAATATCTAGCTGCTGAAAAATGGAAATTTATAACACTCAATGATGCATTGGTATATATATATAAGTGGCTGAAATAAAACAAGATCAATTTTCTTTTTCTCAATTGATGATAATTACTGCACGAAATAGCTTCTTCAGTATACAGTAAAGCTTTCAAAGGTATTCCTGTTTGTCGCAGTATTTTCTAACAACGATAAATTAAAAATCAAAAAATTATCATGTAAAGCTAAACTTATTTCAGCCAAATATTTTAGAACACATTTTTAACCCACTGGGCGTAACATCAATTTTTTGCCGTACTGGGAAACATCCGTCTGACAGACGGGTACGTAATTGTTTTCTTTAATTTTATTACCTCAAGGACTGTTTTAAATATATTTATGAAATTAAGTATGGCACAAACAAGATGCTTGGGTTTAAATCAAGCACAACAATATATTTTTATTACTAAAATTGTGACTAGCATTTTCATAAAAATTGATTAAAAAAAATTATTTATATTCATGTAAAAGTAATTAAAAATAATAATACCAGACACGAAAAAATTATAGGCATACAAATACTGACAGATGGTGATAGATAAGAAAAATGGCACATATCGTGAGTTGAAAAAACTCGTCATGTACCACCACGTGAATCTCTGACTTTGTAGAGTCCAACGGAAGATGTAAGGGTACCCCAACCCCAAAATCACACCGCAGCCTTATCTACAGGCATCAAAGCAAATGATCTCCGTCTGAAAGACGAATCTTCCAGTTAGAAGGTTAAAGAAAAAAGTGAACCTTATATATGGAATGAGCATTGATAAAGTTGAGCTTCATATGGATAAAACCTCTAGTCACCCGTCAGTCAACTTTCGCTTATTTAGCAAAGAAAGAATTAGAAACACAGAAATAAAGTGTATCCCATTTGATGACATACGTGGGAAATCCTCCATACACATTTCTCTTGTTGACTTTTGTACTTTCGGCTTATTAAAACAAACCTTAAAAAACCGCATCCAAGAACACTGAATGGTTTTGGAAAACGGTTCAAGGTGTATGTGAAGGGTGTTTTTTTAGAGGTATAGAACTTTAAATTGCAATAAAACAACGATGCATTATTCGATTTACATGAATTTTTTTTATTCGAAAGATAATCTTGTGGCATTACATTTTAAATAGGATTTCTGGCATATGACTGCCGCGGCTGGCTCGGATGTAGTCCAATCTGGATGTCCAATTTGCAATGACTTTTTCCAACATTTGTGGCCGTATATCGGCAATAACACGGCGAATGTTGTCTTCCAAATGGTCAAGCGTTTGTGGCTTATCCGCTTAGACCAATGATTTTACATAGCTCCACAAAAAACAGTCTAGCGGTGTTAAATCACAAGATCTTGAAGGCCAATTCACAGGTCCAAAACGTGAAATTAGACGGTCACCAAACGTGTCTTTCAATAAATCGATTGTGGCACGATCTGTGTGACATGTTGCGCCGTCTTGTTGGAACCACAGCTCCTGGACATCATGATTGTTCAATTCAGGAATTATAAAGTTAGTAATCATGGCTCTATACCGATTACCACTGACTGTAACGTTGCGGCCTTAATCGTTTTTGAAGAAGTACGGACCAATGATTCGACCAGCCCCATAAAGAGCACCAAACAGTCAGTTTTTCTGGATGTAACGGTGTTTCGACATACACTTGTGGATTAGCTTCACTCCAAATGCGGCAATTTTGTTTGTTGACGTAGCCATTCAACCAGAAGTGCGCTTCATCGCTAAACAAAATTCGCTTATGAAAATCGGGAACAACGGCAATCCCGTTTTGGGCCTATTCGACGAATATACGCTTTGCTTGATGATCGTTTTGATGAACTGCCAAACCAAACTGAGAATAAATCACTTGACAGCTGTTAAATCGGTCGCCATCTTGGAAAGTAATGCCAACTTAAACTTCTAGAGCTGTAAAAAAAACACTCTTTAGTAAAATTTGCATGACTGCGCTAAGAAAAGTTTATTTTCAGGAAAGATTCGAGTTAGGGCTAATGTCAAGAATCATGGCTAAAAGACAGAAGCAAATTGCTGCAAAAAATATGGTATGTATTGATAAAGATAAACTATAAAATTCGTTTCCATAAAGTGCAAATGACCTTCTGTACATATGTTACCGTTAAAGTGTATAATTCCGTTATTTCATAGAATAACTAGGTATTTCAAGATATAACTAGACGAGTTAGTTAAAATATACAAAATGTGAAAAAAAATCACACTTTACGTAGTTATTCTAGGAAATAACTAGGCATTCTCTATAAAATAACTAAGAATAGATCGTTAAAGTGAAAAATAAAAAAATTCAAAGATATTTTACAAATTATAGGATCATAAATATGTAATATATCTCGAAAAATTAATTTTACAGCTTTTACGGATGAATAATTCATAAATAATGAAGGAAAGCAGATGATATAAGTTATAATTGCTTATATAGCCAACATTAGTTTAACTTAAAGGGGAACAAAGAACACGTAGTAAAAATTTATTAATTTAATCAACAAAAATACATGTTGGGAAGGAAAACTGTTGCTTCATAAAAACATTGTGTAAACTTTTTAATACAAAAATGTAATATAATATTAATTTAAGTTTTTTGGAAATATATACCTTTTTTTATTTTTCATTACTTATTAGAGCAAGGATTGCTTCGATGACATTTTGAATTGCACTGCGTATTATTTTTTAGAAACAAGCATACTTTTTACTATTGCACATTTATTTCACACGAGCACTTTTTAAATCTTTGTTCAGTACCGCAACTTTAAGCTGTTACTAAAGATCAAAGCGTTGTGTCAATATTTGGAACTTCATGAAAGGAAATTAATTCTCGCTGACATATACTTAATTGATATCCAGAGTATAATTGTTTTATTCGGCCATCTCTAGTTTAATCGCTAAAATCTTTCCAAAAGCAGAAATAAATGGTTCAAAGAGTTTTCGAGTGTCGTATTTTATACTTTAACGATCAAGTAATCGTTATTCTATTGAATACCTAGTTAAATCTCAGAGTGTAATAATTTTATACACTGTAACTGACTTGTCTAGTTATTTCAGGAAATACCTATTTATTCTATGAAATAACGGACTTCACACTTTAGCGGTAACATATATATATAAATGTTCCCGTATGTTCACGTTAGGTAAAAAACCGTTTACAATGTTGAAATATACACATTTAGGATTTAGGTATTGAATAAGGAAACTCGACTCTATGTCGAATAGAAAATATTGTGTGTTGAGACTAAAAAAATTAATTCTTTGAATAAATGATATTGATCTCTTTGAAAGGGGTTTTAATTTCGAGTAGTGTATTTCTCCTAACAGCTAACATCATTTAATCTATGAACTCAAGGAATTTTCTTGTTTGAGAATGAAAAAAAAGTGTTGCAGAGCATTCCTTTCAAGAGGACAAAAAAAAAAGAAAAAAAAAAAAAAAATATTACCAAGAAGATAAAATAGCGACAAGACATCGAATCTTAAATTAGACCATGATGTTTGTTGAAACTTATTTTTCTTCTTTTCATTCTCTTTGAAATTCACCGCATCAGGAAGCTTAAGGCTGTTTCAAATAAATGATAAACTAAAGAGAAATAGAAGAGAAAACAGAATATATATATATATATATATATATATATATATATATATATATATATATATATATACATATATATATATATATATATATATATGTATATATACATATATATATATATATATATATATATATATATATATACATATATATATATATGTATATATACATATATATATATATATACATATATATATATATATATATATATATATATATACAGAGAGAGAGAGAGAGAGAGAGAGAGACTTTTATTTGTGTTTACAAAATGACATGTAACATTTGTAAATTCGCTTATATAGGTCAGATTTCAAACACTATCAATATTAGATTAAATCAACATAGGTCTGATACAAGGAAATTTGATTGCAGCAAAAACCAGGATAATATTGAGATAGGACACTTTAATAAACATGGATTCAATAACATAACTGTACATATACTAAGAATAGTGCCAAATATGAAACAAATATTATGGTTCGAAAACTTTTTTATAGGTTCATTTAGATCATATTATCCTTATGGTTTGAATGTCATCTGGAAAGGTGAAAGTGTCTTACTAACTTTTAACAAAAATCCGAGGATTCATTATATATTCCGAATTTTGATAAATCTATTGATAATAGTAATAATATTTGTTCTGCGAGAATTTCAAGAGCTAAGCGTGGAAAAAGAGTTACTAGGGACATGACAATCCTTAAGAATTCTATGTTAGAATTAGCTGTTAAATTTGATGATAACTACAACACAGGCTTAATTAAATCGTTTATGCTTGGCATGAATAAAACTGAAATTAAAGTTATGACAGATATTTTAAGCAGATATAAATTTCGGGATTCTCATGGTATGCATGATTCGAGACCTTAATAACTATTTAATACAAAAAATGAATATTAAATTAGATGCAAGTGAAAATTACTCTACATAATATTGTACATTATTATTTATGAATAAATCCTTTAACAAAATTAATTTTTCAAGTATATTTCAAAAATATCAATACTTTTTTCCTATTAAAAATATTATTATTAAAAAGGCTTTCAAATACAACAAGAAACTTGGTAGATTTAAATTTAATTATAATCAAGTTTCGGGGCTCCTAAGTTCAGAATCATGTAGATGTAATTTATATCGGTACTATGTTGATGATTATCATCAGCACGTTGTCACGGGAGACCTTGGCATCGTGAAAGATAATTTGTTAAGAAATTTTATGGAAAAAGGTACCGGTTTTAGACTGATGATCACAAAAAATAAATCTAACGTTATGAAACAAATCATAAAAGATTTAGATAAATTCTACCTTAAAATTGCAATTTAATACGGAATGCCGTTTGAAGCTTTCAATCAATTTAGATCTTATGCAGCAACATAAATTCGGGAACTAGATTTCACTGTTGAAAATGAAGTTATGTGTGTATAAAGATCTCTCTCTCTCTTAAGTCATCAATAGAAAATATCCAAAATGACTTCGTGATTACATATGTTGATAAGGTCTCTGCTAATTATGCCATAATTTGTAAATATTTTTACAGTAAAATATTAAGTAACCACATTTTAAATAATAATTCATTTCAAAAATCAATTCACAATAATAGAGAAGATGATAATCGTCTTTTAGCTTTGAACAAAAGACTGAATATTCATCTAAATAATATTAAATATCCACGTATTTTTTTAACACCCAAAATTTCATAAAAGCCCTATAAAGTTCCGTAGTATCACTAATGGATACAATACATACATCACGAAGTCTGGGAAGATCTTACAATCTCTTCTTCAAAATCTAATTGATAACTTACAAAACACGGCAATATTTAAAAATAGATTAGAGATTGCTAGAGTTACTAAGAATATGTTAATTTTTTTCACGCATGGCTTTGATTTCGAGGACCTATTTAATTCTATAGATATTGACGATATGATTAAGGTTCTACAGTTAATTTTGATAAATATGAATTATAAACTTCAATGAAAAAAGATAAATTTGATATTCTTGTTAACCTCGTATTAAAAGAAAATTTCATTGCATTTTATCAGAATCTTTATAAACAGATCAAGGGATTACCTCAGGGTGGTCCAGCTAGTAATTGTTTAGCGAACCTATATTTACATTTTTTTGAAATTGATCATGTTGTAAATGATTCTTACTTGATTTATCGTTATATAGATGATTTAATAATCTTTGGTAAAAATAGTGAATACAAACCAAATATTACGTTCTACCCTGATTATCTCAAGCTCTTTAAAACTAACTTCAACTCTAATATGGTAGAATTCTTGGATTTGGACTTGCATCTTATTAACAATAATGTAGTCAGTAACATTTTTGACAAAAGAGATTCGTTTAAAAGTTCCACATAATTAAAATTCCTGTATGGACTAGTAACTTGCATATATCAATTTACAGAAATATCATTTTGAATTTTTTATTTAGAAATGATAACTTAACTTCTTACAAAATAGATAAATACAATAATATAAAAAAATTAAATGTTTAGATCATAGATACCCTTTTAATTTCTTATATATATATATATATATATATATATCATCACAAATACTTTAACCGTCTTGCTCTACTTCTAATTCCAAATCCACCACACAACAATAGGATTTCAAAGTCAGCATGTTAGGGGTCTTGCTGTGAATATTATATCATAACACTCATATCACAGTTTACATTTTTTCCACACACATCTTGAACATCTTACACATTGTTGACAACCAACCAAATTAGAGCCTAGCAAATTTACATTTTTGACAATCAACCAATTCAAATTCTACTATATTTGATTGTTGTCTTTTTTTATATCTGTCTTTGCTGTCTGGTTTAAAAGTTAGCTCAAAAGATACGTTTATGTATATTCGAATTTTTTAACTTGTTGAATAATTTATTTTCATTGATGTCAAGAAGCTTGATTCTCTTCGTGGGGGCTCTGTAAGTAAAGAAATTTTGTTAAATTATTTTTTGAAAAATACTTTTCTTATGTAATTGTTTTATATAGGATTTTCCTACTTTTCTTACGTAATTGTTTTGCGATTTTTCTGCATTAAGAGTTTGGGAGAGTTTCTTACATAATAGTAGTGAGTGGTTTTATCATACTCTCTGAGTTTTAACATACTCTGAATTTTTATTTATTTTATTTTATTTGGTTTTTCCTACCGAGTTGCAAAGGGGGAAGGTTGGCGCCTTCAAACTAGTTTAACCCCACTTATTCGGGCCTAAGTCCAAAATTGCTTTCTGACTCGCTAGGTTCTTCTTTTCTGTAGTTTCTTTTTTTATTTTTCTATAATTTTTGATCTTAATGTTTAGCTTTTATATTTTTATTACGCTATTTCTTGTTATGTTCATTATCTATTATTTCTTGTTTTTTATATATAATACAAATTTCTGTATATATATATATATATTTAAATATATAAAAACAATCACAATTATCAATTGAAAAATTGAAATATATGAATCTTATAATACTAAAACACTTCAAAATATCAATGGCGAATATAAAAGATAATATTCCATCGTTTTCAAACAAAATTTAAAAAATTATAAAATAAAATGAAAATTTATAAAATATTCAAGTGCAATCTCGGACTTAGGACCGATAAGTGGGGTTATTCTGAAAGATATTACAATATTAAAATATTAAAATTTAAAAACAATTTAGGGCAGAATATAAGTGAACCATCAAACGCCCAAGATGATGCACCCATCTTTAAAATAGTTGTATAGGTAGAAAAAATATATATTTGAGTTCCGAAAGTTCAAATTAAAAAATATCTAAAATCAAAAAGTTCAAACTAAAATATCCGAAAGTTCAAACTAAAAAATCCGAAAGTTCAAACTAAAAAATCCGAAAGTTCAAGCTAAAAAATTTGAAAGTTCAAGCTAAAAAATTTGAAAGTTCAAGCTAAAAAATCTGAATGTTCAAGCTAAAAATCCGAAAGTTCAAGCCAAAAATCCGAAAGTTCAAGCCAAAAATCCGAAAGTTCAAGCCAAAAATCCGAAAGATCAATCTAAAAAATTCCAAAGTTCAAACTAAAAAATTCGAAAGCTCAAACTAAAAAATCCGAAAGTTCAAACTAAAAATTTCTAAAAACCGAATATTCACATTAAAAACACAGTATATTCACAAATGAATACAATAAATCATTAAAAACTCACCAAAGAGTATCCCATCAAGAATACGATCCATATCTTATACCACGACTTTTCATATTTAATATATCAATTTCCACTTCACATTTTGCTCATAACATCTAATATATATATATATATATATACACTGCTGGACCATTGCTAAGGACGGATCATAAATTGCTATGTAGCATAACATTAAGCGAGATATGAGGCCTAGTAGGATAAAATATAGTTGCCACACTGTTCAGACATTAGAATAAAGAATATTTATTGTTTTGGAAAGTACAAAGCTGTGAAACATCTGAAAGAAAAAAAAATGTTCATTTGATCTGCATACGGAGAAATGGAACAATGCATCTAAAAGTCAGCAGGCACCTTAAAGAAAGGTATTTGTACGGGATATGTCCACCGTGGAGTGTGATGCAACATTCCACACCTCGTACCATACTTTGCACAACATTATCCAGCAGCTGTTCAGGCAATTTATCCCATTCCTCTGTGAGTGCACGGATGAGGGTGTTTTTGTTTCTCGGAGGAGAGTTTCGACCAGCATTTTGCCTCCTCAAAGCATCCCACGCATTTTCAATGGGGTTTAGATCTGGAGAACGCGCTGGTCATACGAGACGTTGAATACCCTCGCTGTCTAGACAATCCTGAACAGCGAGTGTTCGATGACATGTTGCTTTGTCGTCCATAAAAACAAATTTATCCCCGAAACCGCCACGGAAAAGACGAACATGAGGAAGTAGAACTTCATCAATGTATCGTTGACCCGTCATAGTCCCATTCGCAACCACATGTAGGGGTGTGCGGCCATTGATCATGATGCCGGCCCACACCATGATACTGCATGTCGGATATCGGTCCTTTTCCTGGATATTTTCTGGACGGTAAGCAGTACCACTCTCGCGCCAGATCAGTTGGCGTCTACAATCCGATGAGAGACTGAATCTACCCTCATTTGAGAATAGTACGCATGTCCAGTCCTGTGTCAGTCCAATTGTGATGCTCACGACACCATTACAAACGGGCAGTACGGTGCTGTCTGGTCAATGGGACACACACAACAGGTCTGCGTGCGTTAAGTCTTCCTCCCCTCAAACGTCTGGCAACAGTTTTTCAGGAGATCTGCTTTCCTGAGGCAGCAAGAAACTGATTTGCCACCTGCTGAGCTGTGGTGCGCATGTTCCTTTTTGCTGATAGGATGATATATGTGTCTTCTGCAGGCGTCGTCCTTCTAACACGACCTCCCCCGTGCCGTCTACTACACATTCCAGTAGTTTTAAATGACTTCCACAGCCGTGAAACAACGCTGTGAGCGATGTCGAACTCCCTGGCATTATCTGTTTTTTTTCGCCCTTCTTCAATCTTTCCAATAACTCGTCCACGCATAAAATCATCTATGTGATGTCGGGAAGACATGCCAAAAAATTTAAGTTCGTCTATTAAATCTTTCCTGTAAAACTTTGACTTGAAACAACAACTGTCCACACGCGTCAAAATCTTTAAAGCTCTTATGAACGCTATCACGTGATGAACAGACGTTGAAAAAAATTGTGCATACTCATACTTCTTCTTACTAATATCCCGCACTTATTCTAATTTTGCACATTTTGCTTCCTTTCATTTTGTGGTTGCTATGGATGATAGTGTTATCCATCATAGCAATTGTCCAGCAGTGTATATATATATATATATATATATATATATATATATATATATATATACATATATTATCAACATTCGTTATTGCGTTGTCCCAGTTTTCAGGAAATATTTAGATTCCTGTTCTCGACTGTAATGTTGCTGGATTTATTATTCTTTTTTTTTGTTCTATTTTTATAACCAGGACTACTGTACTTCAATAATATATTACTCTCTAATTTTATTATTTTAAAATTACTCAAAAATGTTTTAAAACAAATGGATTAACGGAAAATATTAGGGCCTCCTTCAATGTCAGGTTTTGGGCCCCAAGCCGTATTTGGCTTCAGTCAGGCAAGGAGACCCTACAATTCTTCCCTCTTTCTTCTGAAATGCGGGGGTGGGGGGGGCACTGGTTCAATCTATTGTTGTATTAGCCTACTTTACGACTTTTATAAATTATTTCTCAATATTTTATTCAAAAGATTACTTGTATATATTACCGTTAAAGTGTTTAATTTAGTTATTTCATAGAATAAATAGAGATTTATAAAATAACTAGACAAGTCAGTTAAAGTATAAAATAAAGGAAAATTTTCATACTTTACCTTGTTATTTTATGGAAAAACTAAGGAACCGTTAAAGTAAAAAGTAAACACAATTTCAAACATATTTTATAAATTATTTGATCATAAACAGTTAAAAACTCTTGAAAAATACATTTTATTCCTTTTGCGGATAAATAACTTATGACGAATCTGTACGATACTTTATCACTAACACTCTTGGACTTCTTTGGGGATTGCAAATTCGCGTATATTTCCAACCAGCTTAAGCCGGGATATGCAGATGTATCAAAGTATTTAAGGAGAGTGTTGTAAGTTAGCAGGGAGAAGGCAACTGAGCTAAGAGCTACATTGACGGAGTTCTAAGAAGATTCAAGTTGATTGTGTGATTATATTCTGGCTGATTATCAAGCAGTGATCTACATTTGGAAAGTTTGAGCCGATTGGAAAGAAGTGAAGTAGTAAAAGTCAGGTGATATTTAAATTTCGATAATCGGATCATAAGAGTAAATATATAAGCGAGTTAGTGGAAAGTTAATGATCGCTAGTAATTCAAATTGCGTATATCTCTCGGTCATCTTATTCCGGTAAACCCGTTCGATATTGAGTTTAATAGTTGATTAGAATCATATTTCATGATTTAATTTAATAGTAAAGTTCAATCCCATTGACGTAGATATATTGATTCATCTTTGTACTTAGAAAGTTGGTAATTGATTCAAGTAAATAAATATAATTTGTTATTTTAAAAATGTCGTCTGGTAATTCTTTGCCTCAATTCAATCTTGGTGTCCAGGGTAGAACCCAGGGGGGGGGGTTCTCACAAATTGAGGAATAATATGGGAAAAATCAAATAAGATTTATTATTGCTCATATTACTAATATTAGTTAAACAGAAAGACGAAACAAGACTGTGTTGCAAAAAAATTATATTTAAAGATTATGAACAAAAATATATGCTGGGAAGATAGACTATTGCTTCATAAAAACATGGCGTAAACTTTTTAAAACAAAATGTAAGATAATATTAATTTATAATTTTTAGGAAATGACTTTTTTATTTTTCATTATTTATTAGAGCAAGGTTTGCTGTGATGACATTTATGATTGTACTGCCTTTTATTTTTGAAACACAAGCACACTTTTTTCTTTAACATTTTTCTCACACTTGCATTTTTAATCCTTGTCCAGTACCGTTACTTTGAGCTTTTGCAACAGATCGAAGCGTTATGTCAATGTTCAGAACTTCTTCAATGGAAATTAATTCTCGCTGACATATACTGAAATGTTATCTAGAGTACAATTAATTTTTTATATGACCATCTCTAATTCCTAATCGGAAAAATTATTTCCAGAGCAGCTAGAACTGTTTCAACGAACTTTCGCGTGTGCTGTATTTCATACTTTTACCGATCAAGTAATATTTATTCTGTAGAATACTTAGTTAAATCGTAGAATTCAATAATTTTGCATACTTTAACTGACTAATCTATATATTCCATGTAATACTTAGTTATTCTATATAATAACGGATTCCACACTTTAATGGTAACATATACACCAAAAGCATTATCGGTGATCGTCAATATGACCCTCGGGAGGAAAAATCAACAATGGAACAGATCTTTAATTTAATACAAATAAAGCAAAATACAAGGGAGTTTGGAATCGAAACCTAGTTCCGTAAAATCCGGTGTATAACACGCACTTTTAACACCAAAAATAAGATTGAAATTTAAGGCTGCACGTTATATGCCGGGTATAAAAACGACAGCTTTGAAAATTAAAAAAAAGAGATAAGCATGAGAGAAAAATGCTTAGTTCTACACATATCGAAATTCTGTTTAATTCAGAGAAACTACATGCTTTATGAACTAAAAGAGTTGTAGTTCAGAAGTATACAGTTTTTTCAAAAGTCTAGGTTGATAAACAACTTCAAAACATAAGGTAATTATATATTAACAATTTAGATTTCTTCGAGAAGAGAGTGCACGTTATACGACGAATATACCTAAAAATTTAAAATAAGAAAGCGTGTATCAGTATGAACACGCGTTAGAAGTTAACTTCTTTGGCTTACATGTATTGAATTGTATAATAAAGTCTTATTTTGAAGTAATCTTATATATAATTAACAAATTTATTATTATCATTTTATTTCAAACTGGATTTAAAAAAATAATTAGGATGGAAAATGTATAAGTATAGACAAAATTTTCATTTTTAATACATAAAACTAAAAAAATATATTGTATGTATTTTGAGAAAAGTATCATCATTATTAGTCTAAATCAAAAATTTGCCTCAAAACAAAAATGCAAAATGTTCCATGCGTTGCAATTTTTGTCGAATTATAACAAAACAAACTTTCCAGAAGTATTCATCTAATGTATAGTTATAAATTCTTGGATGCATTTTAATAATAGTGATAGAGTGAAAAAAGAAATTAAAGATTTTATGTATAGGAAATCCTTAAAATTCTGGAAATTTTTATATAAAAATTGCGTTTACCCATATTTTGTAAATTATCATATAAAACATTACATTGCATACATACATTTGTAAATAATTGCTTAAAGAAGTTAAATCAGGTGAAAAAATGTAAAATTTAAAAAAAAATCAAAGCGCATGGAATTTTTAAAAATTTTTTAAATTTTTAAAAAACTATGCTCATTTTTTTCTGACCAATTTTCTTATATGGTTTTAGTTCTAAGTTACGTAGAGCCAGTAAAAATTTGGGCATGTTTGTAAAAAAATTTACTGCCCGCTGTAGTCTTAAAACACAAATTAATGAAGCACTATATAACACTTTCACAACAATCAAATTAATTACACCAAATCATATATATGATTTACAAACTCACTTCTTAAACTGGATTTAGAAATTCCATTCGATTGAAAATTTGGTAAACACAATCTTTTATTGCAAATCTATTGGAAGAAATGTTGTGCTGCCACTAAATTTTAAAACAATAGATTGTTTGTATTATTTTCTTAAAAGAATTTTAAAACTGTATATCCAACAAACTCACCTTAAACTAATTTTTGACAGATTTTGAACCATTTAAATGCCTACTTCGTCTAGATTAAAGACTCACTTCCGATTTTTTTTAATTCACAAAATTTTTTAATTATAATTTGACTTCTAGGTAAGGTAAAAACAAAACAAAGTATGTATCGCAAAGCTAAAAGAGGAAAGGCTTGTTAAAGCTGCTGTTGAATGAGGAGAGGGGGCGGATGCTAGCTCAGAACTAATAGACGAAAAACACAAAAGAAATTTTAAAAGCCGTAATTTTTAATCTATTTTTTCAATCTTTGAACAGATTACGGATAATACTATTCTACATATGGAGAAAAAGTTTCGTTAGATTATTTTTATAAAAAATGAAGTTATTAAATATTTAATTAAAATTTTGAGTATTTTTTGAAAAATCGCAAAAAAAGAAAAAAAAGGATTCCGTCATTTTTTATGACTGATTCTAACAGAGAAAAGCATGGACTTGTTTAGAATAAAATATATATTCATTAATTTGAAAGGGAATTTAAAGGGAATGATTTAGAAACCATTTTTATAAAAACGTATCAATTTTGACTCATTTTTTTAAAAAAATCGTAAAAAATAGAAAATATCCTTATTTTGTTTAAAAAAATATACCATATCGTGGCGAAAAAAATGATCTTTCGGATTCTGTAATTATTTTTTATCTGAGATAGATAGTATGAATTACATAGCGTTTTTTTAAAACGGGACGAAAATTCAGAACTTCATTCATTTCTACCTTACCTTTATCGCTAACCATAACTGGTAACACGTAACGGAAATTTCTCCCTACCGTGCCATAAGAAGTTAACTTCAAAAATGCAGTTTGAAAGTACAGGTGTGCGTTATACGCTGGATTTTACGGTACTTGTTTATAGATTTTAAAATAACTTATGACTCACATTAAATAGATAACGGCTATCTTACAATCAATGAAATAATTCAACAAACCTGAAAAACTAAATACCTAGTGACTATCACTCTAAATCAGAGCTTCTGAAAGTGTAAGGAGCACCTCAGTAGGGAGGGGGGCATGAGATAACTCTAAGAGAGGGGCGCTGACCCTATTGAAAAGTAAAACAAAAATATTATTTTAAACAAATTAGTAATTTACTGAAAGTAAACAAAATACACATTCTGTCATAATAAAAAAATAAAATATACATTTATTTTGATATAATACACTTATAAGTGTATCAGTGTTTAACAATACTAAGTTAAGAGCAAGTTTGGTTGTGTGGATGGGCTTTTGTCATATAAAAAAATTATAAACAAAAATTAACACTTATCTTGATTATTTGTACGGTTTATAATAAATCCCACTACTGTCAATGGATAGTTACATAAGAACATAATGGATAGTTAAATAAGAACATCCTCTGAAATAAGTAAACCGTTCGCAACACAAACATTGTGCCTTCCAAAACCTTCAGAGTTGCATTTCAAGGGATTCGGAATAATTTTATGGGTGGTAGTGCACAGAAAGCACCCTACTTCGGAAAGACGTGTATATACGTGTATTTGTCCTGTGCAATTAACGGTTTGGCGGACAGACACGTTTACATACACTAGGGGCACTTAAGAGGTTTAAATCGTATTGTAGTTTTAAAGTGAAAGTGTAGTATTATTGATTTCAGTATATTGTTATTGTATAGAGAGGGAGATGATTATAAAAATCATTATTGAAAAATAGGTCACAAATATTGAAAGTTTAAGAGAGAGAGAGAAGCCCTGCTCTAAGTGAAACCATACTTAGAGTAAAGATTCAGAACAGCTTGTTGGAAGCTATTGTCTTTTTTACTCGGCATTTCTCACGCAGGGTATATCATACCCGCTGCCTAACTTTTACATAGCACTTTCAAGATCTTTTTTGGAAAATGGATAGCTTTTGTTGTAGGTGACATTAGGGCAGTGTTTTCAAGCTGTGGGGCGTTCCCCCCTGAGGGGGCGCGATAAATCTACAAGGAGGGCGCGAGCATATCGAAAATAAAAGATTAAAAAAATATTTACTGGAATGAGGTAAAACAGAATATACTTTCTGACATAATAAAAAATACACATTTACACTGATATAATTTATATACATCATCTGCGATATTACGCCATCAAAAATGAAAGCTTCTACTTCAAAGTCTCATTTTTTTAGCTATCTTTGATACTATAATCAAATAAAAAACATTTGATTTGATTTCCTGTTATCCCATGATGAGAGATTTTTTTTATTACGTTTTCTTTTCAAACCGAAAATGCTACTCTTTCAAAGGGAAAAGAAAGACAAAACCCAGACCCGTTATCAAAAAAGAATTTAGGAAGATAAAAAAATTAACAACTTTTATAAATTATTGCCATCAGCTGTAGGCAGCAGAATGTATTTGCTGCGGTTTTTGACCTTCGAACTTGTACGGTTAGTTACGTCCCTGATCTTATGTATTTAATTTTTAATATTAGGGAAGTTGTAAATAAACTATTTCTGCTGCGCTTTTTTCCTTGTAAAATATTTTTATGATTTTTGGAAAAGCACAGAAAGCACTTTGAAGAATTACTTGTCTAAAATTTTTTATGAGTATTATTGAAAGCATAATGAAAAACGTTTTACATATTTTTTTAGAACATCCATATTGTAATAAATACACTTTTAATCCGGGAGTGGTCACGCCGAGCACAGAGTGTACGAAATCGGTAATTCTGGCAAAACTCTTTAATTGTTACCAATGGCCCTGACACTATCCTCCTGTTTGTCAGTCTTAACGTGAACTAACATATATTTGTCACATATCTCCCCCTCTTTTGGGGGAATGACAAACGTTTTTTTACAATCTTAAGGTACTTGTTTTGTCAGAATTCCCAATGTAATAACTTTTTTCCGAAATATTTTCTGTGTTCTTGAAAGTAGGGGTGAGTATATTTTGTCTTAGTTAAATTATTCACTGGAATTACGAGTTTTATTGTGTACTATAAAAATAATTATAAAAAAAGCATTTGGGTGACTCACTAACACCGCTCGATCATTAGTGCGTGCCTGCTCCAGGGTTAAAACACGTTGAAGTCTTTTCGTTTTAAATATTAAAAATAATGCAATTATTCTTCATCGAAATTTTTTTTATTGTTCATTATTCAACATCCATTCTGAATGGTAATTCTGTGAAGCTTAAAATTACAGTTCGCTTAAAACTAATTTCAATTTAAGCAATCATTTAAAAAAATCATTTTACATTTTTGTAAACATTGTCGCGCACTTGTGGCTTTACTCTCCTTACAATTCAGCGATTATATGAATAATGTTTTATTTTCTTAAAATGAACTCGTGCAAAGAGTGGGTACTTCAGCCGGTATACTTTTAATGTATCAGTGCTGCACAAAGTATTTGATAACTAATTAATTAATTCTAAACTAAGAACAAATTTTATAAGTATTAGAGACTTCCATGGGCTTGTCTTCCAGAGCAAAGTTTTTCAAAGGAAGGTTTATGATTAGAAATTGACCCTCTGAGTTCTTTTTCTATATTTAGCTGATATCTATATAAGCAACCACCGCATTTTGCAATGTTCTAATTTAAAAATTAGAGAAAGGAAAAATAACATAATAATTATCCTATTAATTAATTATTATTTTTTTTTGCTTAAAAGTAACACATACAAAATTTAATACTTATGTCATGAATTTGTACGGTTTATAATAAAGATTGTTGCTTTAGCGTCAAAGTGCATTATTATTGCATTCAGTACATTATTAATGTATAAGGGGAGGAGATAAAAATTGTGATTGAAAAGGGGAGCGCCAGTATTGAAAGTTTGAGAATCACTGCATTAAGATCATATCATTTGAAGGGCTCGGAGTGAACTCTAAATACAGTTGACCCTGCTTTTGTGCAGCGGATAGGGACCGCAGGAAAAAACACACAAACAAAAACAATGAACAATTTTATAAATTCTTGCATATAACAAACTAATTCGTGGAAATACTACAAAAACTCTTTTTATGCGGTGGATAGGGACCGCATAAAAAACGTTGCATTTATAAAATATACCAATTATTTACTAAATTTATATATATATGTAAGAATACTTCCATAACAAAATAAATATTTAAATATTACACATGGAAACATTTTAAAAACATAAGTTTCTCATTGTATATAAGGGTAAGTTTTCAAAATGCATATACATAATTCATTGCTACTCATCGTAATTCGAACCCCTGTAATGAATAAGTTCAAAATCGCTTTCGTTACTTGAAGTTGCAATTTCAATTGATTTATTTTTTGGCAACATAAAGTAAGAGATAAGTTTTTGGTGGAATGTCGGGCGTCAGTTTCTTGTAAATATCACAATAACCAGATATACATTATTAAACCCTTTTGGAATTTTATACTCATTTCTTAATTGGTAACTATTTTGAGAAAATGATCTTTCCAATATGTTGGAAATCTGGATCCCTGCATATTTTTATCCGCTCTCAAAGAATCCGGTGTTTCTTGTCAGTCTTCATAATCCATCAAATTATTGAAAATGTTATTGTCATTGAAAGTTTAGTCTTCAATCAAGCGTGGGCTGCTGGAGCGTTGAGAGAAAGCAACTGAATGCGCATTGTCAGGAGACTGTTTATAACAAATGAACATAGCGTCTTGAAGTGTCTACTTTTAAGTGGCATAACGTACACCCCCGCATCACGAGAGATAAAGGATTGTAGGGGCCCAAGGCCTGACTTACGCTAAATACGTAATTGCCCAATTTATAAAATATTAAAGAAAAAAAGGCAAAACCTGACTTTTAGGGGGGGTCCTAACATTCTCCGTTTCCCCACTGGTAAATAGATATAAAGCATTACAACGGTGCCAAAGCCATTGAGTCCTTCTCCGAGGGGGGAGGACAGGACTCTAGGGATCCAAGGCTTGACTAACACTAAATACGCATTTACCCAATTTATGAAATATTAAAGGCGAAACCTGACGTTTAGGAAGGTAGGGGGTCCTAGCATTCTCCGTTCCCCCACTAGCAAAAGAGGTAAAACATTACAGTGGCGCCAAAGCTTTGAAAATTCATACACCGCAAAAAAAAATATCACATAAAAAATCGCACCTAAAGGAAATCGCATAAAAAAAGACCGCACAAAATTCAGCTCTACTGTATATGTATATGTAAGGATACCGCCTCTTCGTAAACGTCATAACCTGCGCGTAAATTTCCATTACAGTTTTTAATGCATGAACACGCTTTAAAATCTATCTCGTGCTATGTCGTATTATTGTAGTTATGATGAAGAAATGTGATTTTTAATTAATCTATATATATACTAGCCGTTACCCACCCGCTTCTCTGGGTATGTCACGATGATGTATATATGTATACTGTTTACATATATATTAATTATTGATATCTAGCACTAAGAATTCGATTGTATTGAAAAATATATTTATAGCTGTTACACTCTCGCCCCTTGTATAAAAAGAACATAAACTATAATATCTAATTTCTATTTATATCTAAAATAGAAAGAGAAATATTTTTTTCGCTCACTTAACCAAATAATCAAGTGAATTTCCACCAAAGCAGCTTTCAGTGGATCTCTACTCCATAAATGAAACATGCGTGCTAAATTTCAAGTCTAAATCTAACAGAGCAAAAACGGAATTTTTATCATCAATACCTCGTTGAGAGCACTCGAAGCGGATTCCAATTCAACAAAAGAAGCATGCAAAGTTAATTTTATTATTATAGTCTAAGCAGTTCAAAAACGGGAATTTTGTCTATCAATATGCCCCAATAAATTTCGAAGCTTCCCCCTGGAGTTGATTTCCGTTAAATCCATTCTTAGTGGAACTCTATTCAACTAAAGAAAAGTGCTCAACAAATTTCAAGTAAATGAGTTAAATTCAAAAACAGGAATTTTTCTATAACATGCCTTAAACCCTCACAACCTCACTCCTTTGGGGGTCCGTTTTCGCAAAAATCTTTGAAAAAGGAACTTTATTCCATGAACGGAACATACCTACTAATTTTCAAGCAGGTGGATCTATTACTTAAAAAGCGGAAATATTTATCTATTACGCCCCTTAATCCCCCTCAGTGACCCTCGGGGATCAATTTTCCCCCAAACTATTTTGTAGCGGATCTCTACACAATGAAAAGGAATTAGCTTACTAAATTTTAAGACTGTACGACTAATAGTTTAGAAATGGAAATATTTATGTATAATGCCCACAAAACCCATCTTATAGCGGATCTCTACTTAATGAATGGAATCAGGTTACTAAATTTCGAGATTTTACGTCTAATAGTTTAAAAAAGGAGTTAATTGCCTATAACGCCACTTAATACTCTACAACGCCACTTGGGAGTCGATTTTGACAAAACCCATTTTGCAGCGGATCTGTACTCTATGAAAGGAATCCACTTACCAAATTTCAAGACTGTAGGTCTAATAGTTTAAAAATGGAAATAATTATGTATAACGCCCCTGGGTGGTCGATTTTCGTAAATTATATAGAAAGGAATTTTGTCTTATACATATAGAAAGGAGAAAAGCGACTGACTGACTCACTGACTAATCACGATATCTCCGGAACTATTAAACCTACAGACTTGAAATTTGGTAGGTAGGTTCCCTTCATGGAGTAGACGTCAGCTAAGAACCGATTTTGCAAAGTTCGAGCCCCAAGGACCGTTACGGGGGTTTAAGGGGCGTTACAGATAATTATTTCTTTTACTAAAACTATTAGATGTAAAGTCGTGAAACTTGATTAACAGATTTCTTTCATAAAGTAGAGATTCCCTACATAATGGGTTTTGCAAAAATTGACCTCCAAGGGGCGTTGAGGGCGCTTAAGCGGCGTTATACATAATTATTTCCATTTTTAAACTATTAGACGTACAGTCTTGAAATTTGGTATATATAAGCGGATTCCTTTCATAGAGTACAGATCCCCTACAGAATGGGTTTTGTGAAAATCGACTCTCAAGTGTCGTTGTAGAGTATTAGGTGTCGTTGTAGAGTATTAGGTGTCGTTATAGGCAATTAACTCCTTTTTTAAACTATTAGACGTAAAATCTCGAAATTTAGTAAGCTGATTCCATTCATTAATTAGAGATCCGGTACAAGATGGGTTTTGTGAAAATCGTTTCTTAAGTGGCGGTTTTGCGGGGTCTTTAGCGGGTTATAGATAATTATTTTCATTTTTAAACTATTAGACGTACAGTCTTGAAATTTGGTAAGCGGAATCCGTTAATAGAGTACAGATCCGCTGCAAAAAGGGTTTTGTGAAAATCGACACCCAAGTGGCGTTGTAGAGTATTAGTTGGTGTTAAAGACACTTAACTCCTTTTTTAAACTATTAGACGTAAAATCTCGAAATTTAGTAAGCTGATTCCATTCATTAATTAGAGATCCAGTACAAGATGGGTTTTGTGAAAATCTTTTCCTAAGTGGCGTTGCGGGGGCTAAAGGGGCGTTATAGATAATTATTTCCATTTTTAAACTATTAGACGTACAGTCTTCAAAAATTTGGTAAGCTTATTTCTTTCATAGAGTACAGATCCGCTGCAAAAAGAGTTTTGTGAAAATAGACCCCAAGTGGCGTTCTGGAGCATTATGGGACGCTATAGGCAATAAACTCTGTTTTTAAACTATTAGACGTAAAATCTTGAAATTGAGTAAGCAGATTCCATTTACTGAGTAGAGATTTGTCATAAGATGGGCTTTGTGAAAATCATTTTCTAAGGGGCGTTGCGGGGGCTTAAGGGGCGTTATAGATAATTATTTCCATTTTTAAACTATTAGACGCGCAGTCGTGAAATTTAGTAAGCGGTTTCATTTATTAAAGTACAGCTCCGCTGCAAAATGGGCTTTGTCAAAATCGACTCCCAAGTGGCGTTGTAGAGAATTAAGTGGCGTTATAGGCAATTAACGCCCTTTTTTAAATTATTAGACATAAAATCTCGAAATTTCGTAAGTTAATTCCATTCATTGAGTAGAGATCCGCTATAAGATGGGTTTTGTGAAAATCGTTTCCTAAGGGGCGTTGCAGGGGCTTAAGGGGTGTTATAGATATTTATTTCCATTTTTAAACTATTAGACGTACAGTTTTGAAATTTGGTAAGCGGAATCCATTAATAGAGTACAGATCCGCTGCAAAAAGTGTTTTGTCAAAATCGACTCCCATGTGGCGTTGTAGAGAATTAGGTGGTGTTACAGGCATTTTTTTTTAAACTATTAGACGTAAAATCTCGAAATTTAGTAAGCTAATTTCATTCATTAATTAGAGATCCGGTACAAGATGGGTTTTGTGAAAATCGTTTCCTATGTGGCGTTGCGGTTGCTTAAGGGGCGTTATAGATAATTATTTTCATTTTTAAACTATTAGACGTACAGTCTTGAAATTTGGTAAGCGGAATCCGTTAATAGAGTACAGATCCGCTGCAAAAAGAGTTTTGTGAAAATAGACCCCAAGTGGCGTTGTGGAGCATTAAGGGACGTTATAGGCAATTAACTCTTTTTTTAAACTATTAGACGTAAAATCTTGAAATTGAGTAAGCAGATTCCATTTACTTAGTAGAGATTTGTCATAAGATGGGCTTTGTGAAAATCATTTCTTAAGGGGCGTTGCGGGGGCTTAAGGGGCGTTATAGATAATTATTTCCATTTTTAAACTATTAGACGCGCAGTCGTGAAATTTGGTAAGCGGATTCATTTAATAGAGTACAGCTCCGCTGCAAAATGGGCTTTCTCAAAATCGACTCCCAAGTGGCGTTGTAGAGAAAAAGTGAGGTTATAGGCAATTAACGCCCTTTTTAAACTATTAGACATAAAATCTCGAAATTTAGTAAGGTGATTCCATTCATTAAGTTAAGATCCGCTATAAGATGGGTTTTGTGAAAATCGTTTCCTAAGTGGCGTTGCGGGAGCTTAAGGCGCGTTATAGATAATTATTTTTATTTTTAAACTATTAGACGTACATTTTTTGAAATTTGATAAGCGGATCCCTTTGATGAAGTACAGATCCCCTACTGAATGGGTTTTGTGAAAATCGATCCCAAGTGACATTGTGGAGAATTAAGGGGCCTTATATATAGGCTATTAACTCCTTTTTTAAACTATTAGACGTAAGATCTTGAAATTGAGTTAGCAGATTTCATTCACTGAGTAATGATCTGTCATAAGATGGGTTTTGTGTAAATCGTTTCCTAAGTGGCGTTGCGGGGGCTTAAGTGGCGTTATGGATAATTATTTCCATTTCTAAACTATTAGACGCACAGTCTTAAAATTTGGTAAGCTAATTCCTCTTCATTGTGTAGAGATCCGCTACAAAATAGTTTGGGGGAAAATTGATCCCCGAGGGTCACTGAGGGGGATTAAGGGGCGTAATAGATAAATATTTCCGCTTTTTAAATAATAGATCCACCTGCTTGAAAATTAGTAGGTATGTTCCGTTCATGGAATGAAGTTCCTTTTACAAAGATTTTTACGAAAATGGACCCCCAAAGGAGTGGGGTTGTGAGGGATTCAGGCGTGTTATAGAAAAATTCCTGTTCTTGAATTTAACTCATTTACTTGAAATTCGTTGAGCACTTTTCTTTAGTTAAATAGAGTTCCACTAAGAATGGTTTTACGGAAATCAACTACAGGGGGAAGCGGCGAAATTTATTGGGGCACATTGATAGACAAAATACCCGTTTTTGAACTGCTAAGACTATAATATTAAATTAGTTTTGAATGCTTCTTTTGTTGAATTGGAATCCGCTAAGAATGCTGTCAACGAGGTATTGATGATAAAAATTCCGTTTTTGCTCTGTTAGATTTAGACTTCAAATTTAGCACGCATGTTTATTTTATGGAGTAGAGATCCACTGAAAGCTGCTTTGGTGGAAATCCTATTAATTATTAGGTTAAGTGAGCGAAAAAATCTTTCTACTTCAATTTAGTTATAAATAGAAATTAGATATTATAATTTATGTTCTTTTTATATCGAGGGGTGAGAGTGTAACAGCTATAAATATATTTTTCAATACAATCGAATTCTTAATGCTAGATCAGTGCTTCTCAAACTTTCAATACTGGCGCCCCCCTTTTCAATCACAATTTTTATCGCGCCCCCCTTATACATTATAAATTTTCTGAATGCAATAATAATGCACTTTGACGCTAAAGCTACAATACGCGATCTTAATTATAAACTATACAAATTAATAATATAAGTATTAAATTTTCTATACGTTACTTTTAAGCAAAAAAAAAAGTAATAGGATAATTATTATGTTATTTTTCCTTTCTCTAATTTTTAAATTGAACATATTGCAAAATGTGGTGGCTTCTTAGAAGACAAAATATAGATATCAGCTAAATATAGAAAAATAACTTAGAGGGTCAATTTCTAATCATAAGCATTCCTTATAAAAACTATGCTCTGCAAGACAAGCCCATGGAATTCGTTAGTACTTATTACACTTATTCTTAATTTAGTATTAAATAATTAATTATAAAATAATCTGTGCAGCACTGATACATTAAATGTATACCGCCTGAAGTGCCCGCTCTTTGCACGAGTTCATTTATAAGAATTTAAAACATTATTGATATAATAGCTGAATTGTAAGGAGAGTATACCCATGCCTACAATGTTTACAAAAAAGTAAAATGATTGCTCAAATTTTCATTAGTTTTAAGCGAATTGTAATTTTAAGCCTCACAGAATTAGCATTTATAATTGATGTTAAAGAATGAACAATCATATAAAATTCCGATGAAGAATAATTGTATTATTTTTATTTTTTAAATCCAAAACACTTCAACATGTTTTATCCCGCCAGCAGGCACACACTCGATACGGTCGAGCGGGGTTATTGAGTCACCTCAATCCTCTTTTTCTTTATAATTATTTTATTGTATACGATACAAATCGTAATGAGAGCGAAAAATTTAATTAAGAGAAAGTAAACTTACCTACTTTCAAGGACTTTTCAATTTTTCTTCGGTAACAGATAAACAGGCTTGTCAGAATTAACGATATCGTGTTCTGTGTGTGCCGCGTGACCACTTCTGGGTAAAAAGTGTATTCATTCTGATAATATGTATGTTGCTGCTAAAAACAGTTGCGCTAAACGTTTTTCCTTATGCTTTATATGTTTGAGATATGTTTATATGTATCATAAAACTCCTTTGCATGGAAAAAAGCGCAACAGAGAAAAATACATTACTTACAACCTCCCTAAATGAGAAACAAACATAAGAAAGAGGTCATAACTAATTGTACCAATAACTTAGGTCAAACAGATTATCAGCAAAAAAAGATTACAGCTATAATGTGCAGTACTTCAAAAATAATCACAGTGACGAATTTTTTATGTTCCTAAATTTTTCCGATTCAGGGTCTGGGATTTGTTTTTCTCTGAAAGAGCGGTATTTAAGGCTTAAAAAGAAAACGTAATAAAAAATCTCTAATCCCGGGATTACAGCAAATCAAATCAAAGTTTCTTTATTTGGTTATAGGATCAAAGATAGCTAATTATGTATTGAAGACGTTTTTATTTTTGATGGCTTTATATCGCGTGCCTATAAATTATATCAGAGTAAAAGTGCATTTTTTATTATGTCTGAATGTTTTCTGTGATTTAATTCATTCCAGTAAATTAATTATTTTTTAAATCTTTTATTTTCGATATGCTCACCCCCCTGGTAAGGTTATCGCGCCCTTCCAGGGGGGCGCACCACACAGTATGAGAAACACTGTGCTAGATATGAATAATTAATATATATGTAAACAGTATACACATATATACATTATCATGAAATACCCAGTGAAGCGGGTGGGTAACGGCTAGTTTAATATATATGCAAAAGAAATCCTCCATCATGCTTTATTTTTTTTAAATATGTTTCTAGTGAAATATGACAAATCCGAGAACTTGTAAAATATGCTGTTAAGAATTTTATTCAAAAGTAATTTACTCTAGAACTTTTATTCAATATATATTAAAAATACTATTAATGATTAAAATTAACAAATTAGTTATGAATATAAACCGACTCTAACCTGAATTTAATTATTATTATCTTCACTTTTTCAAATCTTTTGTCCTATCCTTATCTTTCACTATGAAGACTAAGATTTCAAAGCATATAACTCCAGATATTTTAAAACTTATATAAGTCGGGTATTTCATTTTACAACAATTTAAAGGAATTTCACTTGAAGCCACGAAGGTTTGGTGTTATTTAATACTATAAAGTCAATAAGGAGTAAATTTGCATTGTATGAACGCATGCTCTATTTAAAAATTATATTAATTAGCTGTGAATAAAGACATTGAATATACTATTTTAAGCAAATAAGACACGATTTTTTTACAAACAAGCTTAGTATCAGATGTTAATAAATTGTGTTACACAATTATATTTTAAAGGATATTTTGTGCATGAATTCATTAAGATAAGGATTGGTATGTATTTCAGATTATTACATCATATATAATTTTAGTAAAGTGTATTTTGCTATAACCAACTACTAAGTAAGGCAACTTTCAATACTTGCGACCCAATGTTCAACCAAAATTTTCATCTCCCCCTCTCCATACTATAACAATGTATTGAATTCCATAATACTATATTTTGACTCTAAAGCTACAATACGACTTTAGGCTCCTAAGGGCCACCGGCGTATATAAACGTCTCCAACAGCCAAAGCGATAATTTCCCTGGAAGTATATATACGTTTTTCCGAAATATGATCTTTTCTGCGCACTGCTATTCATAATATTATTCCGAAGGCTTTCGAATACAATAAAATGACCTTTACAGTTTTTAGGAAAAATTTACTTATTTCAGAGAATTTGCTTATTTATTACAAGCTTTTTTTTTCACACTTACAATGTAAAATGTTCGGGAGGAATCTTGCAACTCAATTTTGAAGCTGATGTCTTTAACCGATTGAGCTGAAATATTGTATACACGTTAAGGTTGGATGGCAATGCATGTTTTGAATATTTATATTCCGATATCTCGATTAGTGTTAAAAATATATTAATTAAAGTAAAATGTTCGGGTGGAATCTTTCGACTCAATTTTGAAGCTGATGTCTTCAACCGATTGAGCTGAAATTTTGTATACACGTTTAGTTTGGATGACAATGCATGTTTTGATGATTCATATTCCGATATCGACCTAGTTACTGTAACGATGTTGTTTAGGTGTTAAAGCGAAGATGTTTACAGTAACACACGTGTCGACCAAAAGCGTAGCTCAGATGGTAGAGCACTTGCTTAGAATGCGAGAGGTTTGGGGATCAATACCCCGCGCCTTCAAATGTTCCTTTTTCGTATAAAATAATTTTGAAATTCGTTTAATTTGGTACAACAAGATATATTTTATAATACTTCCATTCTGCATACGTACAAAAAGAATGCTATAACTTTACTGTTCTACAGGGAACACTAAGAGAAAGACAGATGTATAAAAACTTTTTACTTTAAAACGTTCTAAGATATCTATTTACTCGTTTCTAGTTTCTCCCGTAACACTTATAATTGACCTAGTTACTGTAACGATCTTGTTCAGGTGCTAACGTGAGCATGTTTATAATAACACAGGTTTGGACCAGGAGCGTAGCTCAGATGGTAGAGCGCTCGCTTAGCAGGAATTGATACCTTGCGCCTCTAATTATAATTTTTTCGTTTTGTGTAAAATATTTGATTTGTACTACGAGATATTTTATAATACTTCTACTCTGTACACGTACACAAAGTATGTTATATTTTACAAGCTTTTATTTAACTTGCAATGTAAATTCGATATTTTCAACCGTTTGAGCTGAAATTTTGTATACACGTTTAGTTTGGTTGACAATGCATGTTTTGACTATTTGTATTCCGATATCGCATTTAGTTAAAAATGCTAGCTGCATGGTCTGACGTTGCACGGGATTTCTCTGCTTTTATAAATTTTTCCCTTTTCTTCACCAAATCAGCACTTCTAATAATATTTTTCAAAATGAGTTGCAACCCCCTCGTCCTCCACTTAGGCTGATATTGCTCAGATTTCTATCTAGTGTATAACTTAAAATTTCCTATTTCGAAATTTTTCTGCTTCTTTTCTTTGTCAGACATGTTTACTCCCCCCGGCGCTGTACGAACATTTTTATATAAATAACATATTGCCATGGAAATCCCCCTTCCCCGGACGCTATTAGAGCTCTCAAGAAAGTGAACGCTCAACAATTCTTAAACAGTTTGACAGGTGCAGCACTCTCGTAGCACAATAGATTTTTACACAAAAAAAATTCGTAAAAAAAGTTTTCGACATTTTATTTTTTAAATCACTAAGCGTTAAAAGCAAAGTATGAGTTTTTTAAAAATCAATTTCATATAAACGTATCGATTGTGATTCATTTTAGAAAAAGTCCTATGGAAAGTATCGTTGTTTTGAAACAAAAAGAAAAGAAAAATATACTATATCGTGACGAAATAAATCTTCTTTCCAATTACAAAATTGCTGGCGAAGTTATTAAATGCGCGAATAAAATTGTCAGTATTTTTTTAAAACAATCATAAAAACTAAGTGACGGTGTTGTTTATAACTACGGGACAAAAGTAAATAATCCAGCGTTCTAAGCGTTCAATCCACGAAATCTTTGGTAAAAAAAAAATAAAAGACCTGTAAAATAAAAGGAAGAGATATTCAATTTCGCATAGCGTTACTTGATAAAATTTTAATTTCTGGGGGCTTCATTTTTAATTTAATGCCTTAGACCTTCATATATCGATTACAAACAATGGTAATTTTTAAATAAAAAATGTAACTGAAATAATGCTTTAATATTTCTCACAAAAAGGGGATAAAAACGAAAAACACAATTTTTTAAACTGTAATTTTTAAGCAATATTTTCAAACTTTGTGCATATTACGGATAACATCGTTCTACATACAGAAAAAAAATGTCATGAGATTATTTTTATAAATAAAGAAATTATTAAAATTTTAAATAAAATTTTGAGTAGTTCTTAAAAATCGTAAAAGAAATTGTCATTTTATTTTTTAAATGACTGATTCTGAAAGAGAAAAGCATGAATTTTCTTAGTGTAGATTATTTCATTAAATTGAAAAGAAAATTCAATCGGAGTGATTTAGAAATCATTTCCATATAAATGTATCGATTTTGACTCATTTTAGAAAATGTCATTTTTTTTGTAAAATAAATTATACCGTATCATGGCAAAGTAAATGATCTTTCCGATTCTGTATTTTTTTCTTTTATTTGAGTCTGATAAAAAATTAAGTCTTGTCTTAAAAACGTCTGGGATAAAAAAAAGAGTTTGGGAAATTGGAAGTTTGCCGCCTGGCGGGAAAAAATGTCATTAACTATGCGTTTTAAGGTTTTTAATTATATATATTTTTAACTAATTGCACTATTGAAATATAAGTGGTCAAAACGGATTCCTCGGATCAATTCCAATCTTTTGGTACCTTTGGCGAGTTTCAGCATCGTGCGGTTCGTGAGAAGATACACCTAGTCGAATAGTTTCATACGTTTGTTTACCTTCGAGTTTTAATAGTGCAGATATTAATTAAACGTAATTTTTTCGGGTGGAATCTTGCAACTCAATTTTGCAGCTGTTGTCTTCAACCGAGGGAGCTGAAATTTTGTATACATGTTTAGTTTAGATAACAATGCATGTTTTGATGATTTATATTCTGATATTGCAATTAGTTAAAAATATGTTAATTGAAAACCTTTTATTCATGCTAGCTTTTTATTCTGTCTGGCAGCCTATCGGATAGAGCTTAAAGAATTTCCGATTATCTCTCTCTCTCTCTCTCTTCGACCTTTCTTAAAAAACCATCTTATTCTTTGTCTGAAACTGAGACAAAAAATAATAGACTAATGGGAAAGATCATTTATATCGCTACGATAAGGTATAATTTGTTAAAAAAAATAATTATATCTCTATTTTTTACATTTTTTTCTAAAATGAGTCAAAATCGATGCGCTTTCATGAAAATGATTTCTAAATCGCTCCGTATGATTTTTTGCGTGCTAATGAAACGATATTCTGCCTTAAGAAAGTTAAAGCTTTTGTCTTTTAGAATCAGTCATTTAAAAAATAAAAGGCCAAAAACTTTTTTTCTTACGATTTGTCAAAATATTCTAAAATTTTGAATAAAACATTTAAAAACTTCGTCATTTTTAATTATAGTCGCACGGAAATATTATCTCGTTTGTGCAATAGTATCATCCAAATTTTTCACAAAAATTGAAAAAATTGGTTTAAAATTACGGATTTACAAAAAAAAAAGTGTTTTTCGTTTTTAATATAGTGTTATAGCAAAAGCAAAAAAAAAAGAGAATGAGTTTTAATATTTTAGTTAATCTTTCATCCTCCAATGTTGTTTTGATCTAACAGTGCTTACCCTTCCCCCTTTCCATTGTCCTCTTGTTGCGGCTCGAGTGACATATCTATCATATGTATGTATCCTGGCGGAAAAAAATGTTGAGTAAATCTTAGCTGGACTGTTCAAAATTAACCGGCAAACGTCTTTTCAACAATGATGCTTTGATTGAGATTAACAGATTGAGAAACCTCTGTCTAGCGATAAATAAAAAGTAAAAAAATAAATTAAAAGTAAAAAAAAAAACTTTTTTAAAAACAAGCTTTTATTTAAATGCTCTAAAGGAATAAAATAAACTTTTCTTGCTTCCAACTTATAAAGTCGTTGTACAATTTTTGATATAAAAGCTTGTCGCAAGATTTACCTGTGTAGATAAACAAACAAATTAAATAACTTGATCTGATTGATTTTAATTTTTAAAATTTTCAGAGTAAGTAAATATGAGTACTTAGATATCGCAGCAAGCTTTTATATCATAAATTATATAACGACTTTATAATTTGATAGCAAAAAAAAAGTTTTAAAACAAAAGTTTGTTTTACTTCTTTTAGAGCATTTAAATCACAAAGCTTGTTTTTTTAAAAAAAATTTTACTTTTAATTTATTCCTTATCTTCTTCCTGTTCCCCAAACATCAAATATGCTTTCTTATGAGGAAAATGATGGCATAGGGGAGTGATTCGCGTTACTTTTAAGGGTTTAGTTATAGACCATACGAATTTTCAAGATCAGCGTACGTTTTTAAATGTAGCTTTACATATGACAAGTCCCTGGAGTCAGTGGCAATTACTAAACTTGTTCTTAGCTTAGTTTTGTTAAATTGATTATAAAATACACTGTGTAGTACTGATATATTTATAAGCGTATTACATCAGTGTAAATGTGTACCTTTTTATATTATGTCAGAGTTTATTCTTTTGTGTGTTTATTTCACGTAAATTAATAGTTTTTTTAAAAAAAAATAATCTTTTGTTTCTTTCTGTTTGTTAAATAATCTTTGTTTTAAATAAGGTCTAGCCCCCTTCGTTCAGTTATCCCGCCCCTTTAGGGGGCGCGCCCCACAGTATGAAAAACGCTGAAGTAAGGCTTAAAACAAAATATTCGAAAATATTTCCTCCAACTAGCAACCAAACTCTTTTTGAAAATAAGTAAGTCTTTTCTCGTACATTTACCTCTAAACACACGCATTCCATCTCATACCCTTAAAGAAGAAATGGAAGTAGAAGGTATTTTAGATTTAATGAATTCCAAATTTTTTTTAAGCATGAAAGTAATGGGGTAATTACTAGTCCATACCTTCTAAATCAGAAAGAAAATACTCTATTAAGTAGATTTTTCGCTCCTCAGAGATACGTAGGCTCTGTCTAAGGAGGTTTTTCCCTTTTGTGCTTGTTGTAAGCAAGGGGCTCCATTAGAGAGGCGATGACTGTCTTCGGAAATTTAAAGATTGTATAAAAGAAACAGGTGTGAATTAATTGTATACAGCTCATGGGTGATGACATTTTAATTTATTTCTATCACTAGTATAGAAAAGTAGATAGCTATCTTAAAAGCTGCTTTAGTACCAAAACTACTTATTAAATGTTTTCAAATTTTCATACCATACTGAAGGCATAAAAGATTAAGAATATCTGCTACTGTAATAGAAAATGCCCTCTTTTTACTTACAGTTTTCCCTTCCTCTTTTTTACATTGCCCTAGGTAATAATTAAATAAAGGAAAACTAAATGGAACAGCTAGATGAAAAGATATAACGATTTTCCGTAGCAAAGAAAGAGTTGTAGAATACTTCAAAACTTCTTTTAGTTTAAGAAAGCAGCCTGAAAATTCTTAAATGAAACATAAAGAAAGGTAATTATGACAATGACAATCTCTTAAATCAGATGACTTCAAACTGCGTTCCACGGAAACCTAGGGTTCCACAAGGCATACTCAGGGTTTCCACGAGTCACACACAATAATAAAAAAATTATTTTTTTTTATAAACACGTACTCAAAATTATTGTTTCTGTGAAGTCTGCATAATTACAAACATCTGAAACTCATCCTATTCATTTTAAAACTAAAAAATTTATTTATACATTATAAATTTTATTTTTCAATATTTTTTAAACTTTGGTTATAATATAATAAAAGAATAAAATTTTTTACATTTATATAATATATATATGCTTTTCCCAATAGATTGTGAATATTCGATTGTTTACTGTCTTGGGTTCCATGACTTAATTGCAGACTCATTCATTAACACAGTGTTTTGCGTAACTTAATAATTTTCTAATAGAAGATGCATCATATTGCAATTGCGAAAAAAAACCCACTTATAACGAAGAAGATGAAACAACTTATCAACAAATTCGATGCTACATCTAAACTTAGGGCATCCGAACACGTTGAAAATGACGAAATTCGGTCAAGACATATTTTTTTTTCTATTTTATTGAATAGAGCCATCATTTGGCTTTATAAAACATATTTTGTTTTGTTTCTACTCTACCTAGAGACTAAGCTACAATCAATTTTATTAAGTTAGAAAAACCGGAAGTGGGTCTTTGATCTACCAGAAGTGGGCATTTAAATTACTCGAAATCTATCATGACTACTCTGATTACTCAAAATATTACATATGTATTTCTATAAAACTTTTTGAACCTGATATTTACGCTATTTTCTAGAGAATGTGCTAAAATATTGCTTATTGGATGAATATTTTTTGAGTTAGGGCTTGTTATTTAAATAATGGTCTCATAAAGAATGTGATTTTTCTTATAATGCTTACTCAATCAACTCTAAAATTTTCAAATTTTAATAAAGCATTAAAATTTTAGTACATTCTCTAGATAAATGCATCTAGATTGTTTTGGTAATATTTTTACTAATATAAAATTATTACTTTTTGCTTTAATTGCTTTGAAGTCTCACAAAAATGTTGCTAAAATTTCACTTATAATTGTGATTTCTGTGAAATTTAGGCAATTTATTTTAAATGTTGTTAGTTAAATATTAGTATTTATTGGTATTGAGTCCTAAAAAAGCCTTTATAATGTTTAAATATGTTATTTTGTTAAAAAGTGCACCGAATGTGTTCGGATACCTTAAGCAAGAACAGATCCAAAATTTTATGTTACAATTTCATGAAAAATACACAATTTTTCTGACATTGCCATAAACATATTAATGCCATTCAAAACATTGTGCTCAGGTGAAATATATTTCTCAACGTGAGTGGTTACAAAAACAAAGTATAAAAACAAATCAAAATGCAGAATACGAAATGCGACTCCTGATACTTTCAATAGACATAGAAATTTTGTGTGAAAGAAAAGCAAGCACATATCCCAGTTACAAAATATAATGCACGGGTTGGTGACACTTGGATCAGAAATTAACATTATTAATGAGTAAATTGTATTAAAAATTATATTGAATATTTTAAAATTATGAATAAAATACTTCTTTTTACTACCTTTACATAAAGTATCTATCACATGTTTATCTACTTTAATACTATTATTTTTTATATATTCTTCTAAGTATGTTTGTGGAATGGGGTTCCACAAAAATGCATACAAATTCCAGGGGCTCCATGAGTGGAAAAAAAATTGAAGACCATTGTCTTAAATAATTAAAAGAAAGTAGGACACATTGAATTTTCAGACATTTTGAAAACTCAAAAGATTATCGCGGTATTCCCTCCTTATGATGGCTGAAGAAAAGATGGAACTCGTTAGTTTGATTCCCGATGGATTTGAACGCAGCATGGATGGAGAATCCATGAAATTAACCTCAAAGTCATTATATTTGCAATAAGTTACGTTCATTAAGTTAATCCCCAAAACTCAGTACTATATATGTTAACAAGGCAAGTAAAAGCCTATAAATTAGTTTGTATTTAGTTGAAATGTGATGCAATATCAAAGACTTAATAGAATGAAAATCCCCCGCAAACTTATATCGGAATAGTCGCTATGCAAGTATGATAGTGGAATTTATTAATGTGGAACTATCCTTCACTTCATCAAGTAAGAGAACCGCTACTCTTTACACATGTGATCTAAATTATTTTATCTACCTCACTCACTATTTATATACTGTTATGAATTTCGTGTAAAGGATGCTTAAAATAATGTAAATAATTTATATCTGAATCTGTAATACGTTTATATTACACTATATTATTTTTATTTTATGTTAAAATTGTAATATTCACTAGCAATGCCATTCATTACAATATAATGACAATTCAATGGAAACTTGGCGAAATCTTGACGATAGAACCATGTTAGCAATCATGTTGGTAATATGGCGACCATTCTGGCGATCATTCTTGACCATGTAGATTCTTCTGGAAATTTTGGAGAAATCCATTAATTTAGCGATCTATGGTGCATGCTGATTGTTCTCAAAATATCTGTGAGGCCTATAAATAGGGAGTCGCTCGTCGAAACTGAATTAGGCTTGTTTTGACCACTGATGAATATTTATGTTTTGACGGTAAAGAGTCGACAAGCAATTAGTTATTGCTTAGGGCTATAAGAAGGACAAGCCAGTGCTTGTGAATAATCCTTAAACATACTGACAGTTGTGTCTGTGCGCTGAAGAAGGTGAGAAGGCCTTCTGAGATTTTTCTGCAAATATAGCTGCGGTATTTCAAGAATTGTTTTTCGGCAATAAATTTCCATCAATTCTGAGCAACTCTCTTGTCTTTGCGACTGATTTGCATAAAATTCTCGAACCCTGATCAACGTAACACTGTTACTCGGTAGTGACGCTCATTTGTTTAGAGGTGCTGTTCTAGCTTAAAGTGCCAATTTGACTTGGTGAGAGGAATCACGAGTTGGATAGGACAGACCTCTCTGATAGCCCGTCTTTATAAATAATGTACGCTAATTCAGGTAAAACATCAATTTTTTGTATGATTTAATAATTTATTTGCAAATAAATTTGGGATTATCATTTGTTTTTTTTTCACAAGATTTATTTTTTTATTTTAAAATAAACTGAGTGTTGAAATTTCAAAAAAATATGAAATAATTAGCATTATTTTATTTCAATATACACTGATTGACCAACAACTTAGACATAACTTCTAATATTGAGTTGGTCTAACTTTTGATTGTGTGCTTTTTCACAGTATAGACTTAATAAGTTGCTGAAATCGTTTCTGAGAAATATTGATCCAAAATGTCAGTATCACCGGACAAGTATGAAAAGCCATCATTCTACAGAATTCCTGGACATTGTATGTAAGGCCGGATATTCATAGGTAACGTATAAAAAAATAAATATTATTATTAACTTTTATTAGGCATTGTACATAATACCTAGGCATTCAACAAAATTAAAAAGGGCTTTAGGTCCTGATTGGGATATTATAAAAATGACGCACACACACAAATTCCTCGAAAATACAAATAATTTGATTAATTATCAGAATGCGTAACTCTTATTGGGGTGCTTATTTGATACCCGCCAAGCTGTTGCTTATGTTCGCTAAGATTTGTGATAACACTACAACATGGTTACCTTGATATTTGTATCGTGTGGTCATGTGTATCGTCAGTTGTATTTGGCCTGATTCCTTATTCGCACCAAACTGCGCTTATCGTAACAGCTCGTATATCAAATTATTTTCCTTCGTGGAGATACGCATTCTTATAATTAGGCCGACGAAATTTTATTCCGAAAAAAGTATAATCAGAGTTCATTTAAAAAATTTATTCAAAATAAGTAAAGTAAAATTTAAATTGCTCAGAACAATATTTTTGACTTTCTTATGAGGAGAAACACACATTTTCATATATAAAATAAGAAATTAAAATCCACCTACTTGTTGTCACATGTTAGGCTTGAAAGACATTTAGTTAAATTTCCTTGCAATTTTCACAAGACATTTTATATTTTGACAGCTTGTTTTACACATACATTTGACGAATCCATGGCTGCTTCCACTGGACTGAGGAATAGCAACTGACCAGAGAAGAATTTCATGGTCAGAAATATCTTCAATTCTAGGAACGTTTTTAGGGCATAGAGTGAATAGTGCATAGACTCGCTTTAATCGTCGGAGGAATCCTTTTTCCCTCGGAATCTTGGTGGAAACCAATTTGTCTCACTCATTACAAATGCGATATATTGCGTTAATCGCCTTATTCCTTTTCGGTAACAAGAATGGAAACTTCCACAGTAGTTCCCTACGAAGCAGGTAAAGTTTTAGTTCTAAATTCATTTTCATTTCTGGTTTGTACTTCAATAAAATAAATAAAAAAAAATGTTTATAATAATAAAATAATTTATAATAAAAATTATTTATAAAAAAAATTCAGTTAGAATTTAAATTATTATTATTCACATGCAAGATAGTCTTTTTATTTATTTCCATTTTCAGAGAAACTACGCACCCACCCTACCCTTTTTCATATAAAAAATACTTTTTTGTTTTATTTGTATTAACTACAAGCCTATTTGTGGTTTTAGGGTTGCACCTTTATCTTTTAGTCGCTAAATTTGGAATTATTCGCCAAATCTCGAAATCCTTAAAATCCGTATTTTTGGGGATCCTGATCAAGAAAATGAAAAAAAAAAAAGAAATGATGTCATTGTATTGGCATCGGTTCTTGACAAGTGTGCAAAATTTTGAATTAATCTGACCTCTTAAAGTGGGTAAAAATCGAGTTCAAAGGTTCTATTACATACAAATGAAACTTATAAGAGCGTGTTAAGAATGTTCAAATTAGTTATTGGTGCTTTAAAATAATAAAGTTATTTCAAATGTACCATACTTTTAGAAATACACTAATATTTATTTTTAATTAGATTAACAAGTTTTACAATAAAATAGACGGAATTTATGAAGAAATGTTTGTCGTACATCTTAAGGTATCCGTCTACGTTCAGAACCTTGATTTTGTAAAAGCGTATAAATGAATAATATTTATGATATTAAATGTCACTTAGTGATTAGAAAACGTATATAAAATTGTTTTAAGAATATTAATACAATAAAAAATTATTTAAGTACAATATTTTAACGAAAAGTGAACAGAGAGTGACTAATTTTCAAAATATTCTCATTTTGTGAAAAATGCTTCTATTCTAATAATATTTTGCTAAGATAAAGCGCAGACCTCTCTACAGAGGCTGAACTAGAATTTTTGAAATATATAACTTATAAGTGGATTTATATTCTTATTTTACTACAACAGACGAGAGAAATTTAAGAAAAAAAAACACCGATAATATATACATTATTTAAATTGGTTGTAACTCTGAAAATAATGTGATTTTTTCAAAAATCCCAGTTCAGACTCTCTGGAGAAGTCTTTACTTTATATAAGCAATATATTATTATAATAGAAGCATTTTTTTATAAAAGGCGAACGTTTTGAAAAAACTTCTAAGTTAATTTTTTGCCAAAATAGTGTATTTAAATATTTCCTTAAAACAATTTTATACATGTAATGTAATCTAAGTGACACTAAATATCATGAAACTGATTCATTAGTGCGCTTTTTTAAAAGCGTGGTTCCGAACGTAGTCGAATATATAACTTACAAAATTAAAAATTTTGAATTATTCTTATTTGTAGCTACTGGAAGGATATCCTTGCAAAGTGGTTACTTAAGATTATTCAACCATTGTTTCAGAAAAGGTACAAATAGCTAGTAAAAAAGAGCTTAGAAATATTATTTTTTGATAAATAAATGAATTTAGTCGATAGAGAAAAAAAAACATTTTTTAAATTTTCCGGCCTGTTCTTTTTTTTAAATGCTTTCACGGCGCAAAATATATAAAAAGAAAGGCACAAATACACTTCACTGTTGAATAATTAATTCAGTTATTTTTATACAATTGTGAAAGGTCAACGATGCATAAGAAGAAAGATGACAGGTTCTCTTATATTTTTACTTTTTAAGGCTTTTTTAGAAAATGGTAAGTGGCATACAAAGAAAAAAAAACTTTTACGTTTATAAATTTTTCAAGCTTTAAAAACTTTTTTAAAACAGATTGGAAGTAAAATAAAAATGAATTTTCATGTTCCTGTAAACAAAAAAAGAAAGTAAAAGTTTTATTACATTTGGCTGAAAATTTTATTTATTTCTTTAAAAATTAATCCGTAACACAGTTTTTTCCCCTCCCTTTTCTTTCTTATTTTACTTTCAATGTGTATTTTCCTTTTCTTTCACTTTTCTCCACTATTACTTCCCTTTCAATTCTTAATTGGTTTTTTTTCTTTTCTGTCTTATAAAAATTACACAGAAATTAAAAACGAGAATAATAAAGCGATCCCTTAATTAATGTTTTTTTCTTTTACAATATATGTGTCATGAACGTATCAGAGTTGATACTTTGAGCTATATATACTGCTGGACACACAGAATGCAACACCCTAACGGAAACATGTTAATTATGTGAAATTTGCATCATGAGTTAGCGGCGATGAAATATACTAATCATTAGCATTATACCGCAGACGTACACGATGTTACACTTAAACCAATGTTTCTCAAACGTTCAACATTCGTGACTCAATATTCAATCATAACTTTCATCGCGCCCCCTCCATACAATAACAATGTATTCAATCCAATAATACTATTATTTCACGCTAAAGCTACACTATGACTTAAACCTCGTAGGCGACACCTGCGTATATAAACGTCTCCCTCAGCCAAAGCGTTAATCTTCTAGACGTATATATACGTCTTTCTGAAATACTATCTTTTCTGTGCAATGCTATTCATAAAATTGTTTCAAAGGCTTGGGAATGCAATAAAAAGATACCGATAAATTTTGCAAAGGATTTAATTATTGCACAGGATTTTCTCCCTCCCCCCAGAAAAGACATCTAATTCGTGAGTCTAACTGGAAAATGATCACATTGGGGAGCGACCTTTTCAATCGGGAAAACAATTAAGAGATTAATTGTAAACTGTAAGCATTATCAAGATAAGTGTTGTCCTTGTACTTGTCTTAGTATTGCTATACTAATTATAAAATACTTTGTACAGTAGTGATACATTTATAAGTGCATTATTTCAGTGTAGACGTGTATTTCATTTTTTATTTTGTCACACTGTATTTTGTTTGTTAACTTTCAGTAAATTAAAACTTTTTTAAAAATCTTTTGTTTTTGAATTTTTAATATGCTCGCGCGCCTTCGCAGAGTGATCACGCCCTCTAAAGTGGGCACGCCCCACAGTTTGAGAAACGTTGACTTAAACACGTACTAAGAAAACTCAGTGACAAACAACCACATGTTTCATAATTTTCGTAAAATTTAAACAAATTTCTTAGTACTTATAATCGTCTTAGCACAATATAAGAATTATCAAAATTTATATAAAAATCTTTGAGTAATCTAAATAGATTGATTTGTAGAAACTGACTGCAGCTTAGAAATTTATTGTAAGCTTAATGCATATTTGTAAGTTTTGGTTGCAAATCTGTTGCTTTTCAAACAAATTAGTTTTCTTTTAGCTCAGTGTATGTTCTACAAGTAATTTTTTCCCCCAATTTCCAAAATTTTAGCATTTAAAACAAATTACATTTTTTTTTAAAAATAATGCTACGCATTCAATTTTTTATCTCTTAGTGTGACTACAATACTCTTAATAATAAAAAGTTTTTATAAAAGATTGAACGAGAGACAGACAAAAAAATGTCATAAATGCAATGGAAACTGAGCATTTTATATTAAAAAGATCATAGTTTTTTTTAAAGAAAGGTTAATTCTGTTTAGTAAAAAATTAAACGTTTTGTAAAAGAATTTAAACTGGAATTACTGAAGTGTATGTGTGTGTGTAAGTTGAATTTATTTATAGTCTATGAAAATGATCCAGAGATTTAAAAAAAATGTGCAAAAAAATATTTAATTTATTCGTGTATAGCATTTTTATTAAGTGATTTCTTTTTTTATTTTATGATAATATTTGTCACTTTATTATAGGATAATATTTACTATGAAAAAAAGAAACCCTTTATGTTTCTCAAACTATAAATTCTGACCCGCTCATGACACATCTTTAAAAGCATAAGATAAGAAAATGATTTAATATTATTGTTTTCAATGATTGTACTCTTTCTTATGACGCAAATAACAACAACAACAAAAAAAACTTGAATGAAATTAATTTCAGTGGAAGAAAAATACACTTTAAAATTAAAATAAAAAGGAAGAAAAATCACGTATGTTCCGAATTAGTTTTTAAAGAAATGATTAACGTTTGCAGTAAAATGCAATAAAATATTTACTTTCTCTATTCACAGGAACAAGAAAAACCACATTTTTTATTTAATTTCCTACTCCTTTTTTTAAAAAAATCAAAAGCTCCCAAATTTATTAATGTAAAAGTTTATTTATTTATTTTTTTTATTTTGCATACTAGTTCCCAATGCTAAAAAAATTATAAAAATGAAAAAAAGAAAGAGAGAGGAAGAGGGAACCAGTGAAAAAAAGATTAATTCGACAATTTTTTCTGGTATATATTTGAGTTATTTCTTGCTATGGGGATGGCATTTCCGAACGCATAATCTCGTGAGATTTTTTTTTCTTCGAAACACTGCTTTTGCCATATAAAAGTTTGCTAGTATAATCTCTAATGAGGCTGTGGGTTGGTATATTTACCTTTGAAAAGACCTAGTACATTCCCCAGGAGCTGGTATCACTTATAAGTGCAGCACCAATTACCGCAAGTAGTTTTAGCGCCTAGTTTCCTTTGAGCTCTGAGGATGTGAAATTAACCTTAGGAATTTAATTTTCCCGAGAGCACCTATGTAAACGGGCACTCAAGATATATTTTACATGCCACAAAATCATAAGACAAGGATACTGTCAATTTTCTGCATCATTAAAGTCCATCGATTTGGGCTGGGGTCGAACTCGCAACCATGAGTACAGATGGTTAGCGACAAACCAACTACGTCACATACGTAATTGTTTCCTTCGTATAACAAATGGGAAAAACATTGGTTTTTTTAGTTTATTCATTTAAATGATACCATTGTTCATATTTTCGATTTATTTTAACATTAATATTTGACATGGAAGAATTGCTGATTTAAAAAAAAAAAAGATTTTCTTTGAAGAAAACCAAATGTAACAAAGTTTTATGCAATTAGTTTGCTTTTTATTTACATACTTTTATGAAGAGTTTTCATTAAGGTGCTCATAAAATTGCAAGAATATAAAGTTCTGAAATTCCACTTTTCACCCCATGCATTTTATTGATTTAAATGCCATAAAATGCATCGAATAGTATAAGCCAGTGCTTCTCAAACTCTCAATACTCTCTTGCAACTCAATATTCAATCGTAATATTCATCGACCCCTTTCCAATTTCATTCATATAACCCTGTATTGAATTAAGTAATACTATACTTTGACGTTAACGCTACAAAAGATACGACTTTAACTTCTTAAGTTTCCCCGGAGTATATAAGTATTTAGCTCAGATATAACCATTAATTGACCAAGTAGTATATATACGTATTTCAGAAGTACTGCCAATGCTGTGCAATGATATTCATAAAATTATTCTAAAGACTTTGGGATGCAAGAAAAATAACTTGGCGATAATTGAGATTAATTTACTTATTAAAGATGATGTATTTATTTAATTATTTTTTCTTCCTCCTCCCTCAAACCATCGCTTACTCAAAATGGTGGCCTTGGGTGTGAATCACGTATATTTTATTCGGTCATGAAGGGAATTATTATAAACCATACAAATTATCAATATAAGTGTTAAATTTTGCATATAATTTTATATATGAAAGCCCGTGGGGTCTAAGATAATTATTAAACTTTTCTTAACTTAGTATTCCAAAATTAATTATAAAATTCCTTGCGCGCTACAGATACATTTATAAGTGTATTATATCAGTATAAATGCGTATTTATTTCTTATTATGGAAAAAATGTATTTTACTTGTTTACTTTCAGGAAATTAATATTTTTTATAATAAAATTGTTTTCGAATTTTAAATATGCTCGCCCCTTTTTGTAGAGTTATCACGCCCCACAAGGTTTCGCTACTCACAGTTTGAGAAACGCTGATATAAGCAAACAAAAAAAATTCTCTAGAATTGTTATCTTCTCCTAATTTCTACAAATATATTTAAGTGTATTTAAAAATATATATTTGCATGAGTTTTTTTGAAAGAAATATTTCTAAACACTTCGAAGAAATACATGAAATTTGAAGAACACTTTACTCTTGCTTTTTCCATCACTTGAATTTCATTACATAAAAACTGATACAATAATTTTGGTTTTAAGACGAAATATTTCTACAAAATTAAAATTACTTTAACGAATTCAAAAATGTGTAGCCAAGAGTCTGTGTCATGTTTTTTGTTTCCTTTTAAAATAACCCAATAATTCACGTAAAATCTTAGTTTAAATGATTTCTAAAATGCAACAAACATAGGAAAAGCCTACTTTGAAATTTGGAAAAGAAAGTCAAAATGACCCCATTGGCGCTTTTAATGGTAATATTTAAAATCTGTGCTTTTTGTGCATTGGCTAAAACTATTTTAAAAGTGAATGGATAAATTATTCAACTTTAGTTTTTCTGAGAGAAAAAAAATTACTTTTTCCATGTCATTTCAATTTTTACTGATTGACGTCCCATTCAAATACGCTTAACAAACTAATTTTAGTTTGAATCTGAAAGGAAAAATTATATCTCTTTTTTAAATACTTAATCAACAAAACTGAACAGAGTAGAAAAAAAGTATGTTCTCGGAAAAATTATTAATCAAATTCGAGAAACGAATCAAAAACTAAAAAAAAAGTGAAAAAACCCTTATGAAGCTGTCACGGCATAAGAGCTTGTGGAATTCGAAAAAAAGTTCATTAATAAAAAACAGAACATCAGAAAATCACATGGAAACTTATTTAATTTCCCATAAAACTTATTTAATCCTTTTTCCACTCTATCTCCTACAGAAAAAAAAATTAAAAATTTAAGAGCTTTAAATAAAATTCCTACAAAATGCCTAAGACGACGGAGCGGAACACTGAATTTTTCAAATATTTTTGAGCTAATTTTGGCAACTCATCGTATTTATACAACCACTATCATCACATTTTTGGAGCAGTTTTCCCCCACAGAGGAATTTAAAATATTGCTTTTTATTTGAAATGCTGGAAGGCGAAGATAGAAGAAAAGGAATTGAAAGAAATTATTGGCTATAAATGTAGCTAACTGCAAACCATTTTTTCTGTTAATTCTCTTTCATGTTGCCACTAAGTTGATGTTTGAGAGGGAAAAATCCCAAATAGAGTAAGACAGTGTTGGTAGTCGTTCGCGTTTCCCCTTTAATGAATTATAAAGGAAGACATGCTTTCACACAGAATTGCAAGAAAAAAACCCACACCCTATTCCATTCTGCGTCTAACTATTGCAATTGTTTTCCGAAAATACACAATTAATTGTCCAGAAGACAGAATCTTTCCTGCTGGAATGTATCGTTTTGGTGAATCTTTTCATGCACTTGTGAATATCAAAATAATGGAAATATCTGTGAATAAAAGTGACATTTTTGAATGCACTTCGGGAGCAGTAAAATAATATAGCAACCAGTATTTTTTTACTAACAGAAATGCGTATATTGTGGTAGTATGGGGTGGCTTTATTGAAGTCTTTTAAATGTTGGATGTTTTAAAAAGAGTGTAATATGTCAGACCTCTCAGAGATTCAAAGAGGCAAAAATGAAGGAGACTATGTAGTTGGAACAAGTTTGACATAAACACCCCAACTTTTAGGCGTTTCTTGAAATAAAGTGTATAAAGTCTTGACAGTATACACACAGCGTGGCAAGACAAGCTTGACAAAGCTAAATGATGGATGGAAAGGGACCAATGTAATGAAGCGGATTGTAATGTCGAAAAAATGAACAACTGCCGTAAAAGTCACCACAGAACCCAATCAGCAACTGGATTCTCTATTGTTATTGATTAAAGTTGGAAAACACCTTCATAAACATAACTTTTACGGTGGAGCAGCAATTCTCACTGTAACTATACTGTTTGAATAAATTGGGATAAACATGTTTTTCTGGAATGAGTTGGTAAGTGATTACTAGGGATGTCCCGAACCACGTCAAACCCGTTATATCTCACTTTAGATAATGCGACCGATCGACTTGGACTGTAATTTATTTGTTTTATGAGCAGTAGTTCAGTTATGAGCCTTTCAGTGGGTTGAACTGATAACTACAATTTTGCGTTCTGTATAACACGTGTTACTTATGCTGGTTCAAAGATGAATATTACTCCAATGAACCGTTCCAAAGCAAATCACTCTTAATGAACTAATTTCTATGGGTGTGAGAGATATAGTTATGGCAGTTGGGGCGATCAAATCAAGTATTTCCAGAATTTTATGATTATTTGTAGAATTTATGTCATCGTTTCCAAAAAGAAAAGAAGAATGGGGACGCAAGGGGAAAACTACAACAAAAATTGATAAGATTTTAATACGAAATAGCAAATTAATTTAAAGAAAGACAGGCATAGACCTTTGAAGGGATTTATCGGATAATGGTTTTTAAGTGAGCACTCAACTTTACTGAAAAGGCTTCTGGAGGATTGCTTTAAGACTATGCTTCTCAAACTTTCAATGTTTGCGACCCAATATTCAATCATAATTTGCCTCACCCCCCTCCCTACAATAGCGATGTGTTAAATGCAATAATACTATGACTTAAATATACAATACGATTTAAACCTCTTAAGCCCTCAACGTATATAAACGTCTCACTCAGCCATTGTGTTTAATGCCCTCAGACATATGCATACGTCTTTTCGAAGTTATGCTTTTTCTGTGAACTGCTATCCATAAAATTATTCCGAATTCTTTAGAAAGCAACAACATGACCTTGACAGTGTTTGTCAAGGATCCACTTATTTCAAAGGATTTGGTTATTTATTCCTTTTCTACTACCCATCTCCTCAATACACGCATGCGCTTACCTAATTGCTAAAGGGGGTCATTGGAGAGCGAATCGCATAATTTTTTAATCGGCATTTAACCACTTAACAGTTTCATTTATTTTCCAAAATCGTTAAAAAATGTCAATTTTTTTAATTGCAAATAATAATGTTTTTATTTTTTATAAAACGATAATTACAAGTAAAATCGTGAGGCCGCGGTAGCCGAGTGGTATAGGTATCGGACTGTGGCTTGCTTTGTCACAGGATCGAGCCCAGTACCACTAAAGACCCGCCGTGTAGGGCAGCGATGCACGTTAAATCTGTCGAGAGCTGAAACGTCCTCCCGTTGGTGTGGTGTGGTAGTTAGGAGAGGGGGTGCCAGCTCAGGTGTCGTCCACGTCACTTGACCATGGTTCAAAATTACGTGGTCCGTCGCCAAAAGCCCTCGTGTAGCTGAACAGTGCGACGTTAATATTCAATCAATCAATCAATCAACAAGTAAAATCGTTGTAATTACGAAAATGAACTATTTAGAGTGCTTTTAAATGTTCATAGGTTATTCCCAAATTATTGCTTTTTTCGAGCACTAACGATGCACGAGAAAGCGCACTTTACAGGTATATTTAAAAAATGAAAAAATAATTAAAAACATTTTCAAACTTACCAGTATATATTTCCTTTATTGTAAAAGTTCTTTATGATTACAAATCCAATTTGGTATTATACAGTTTGAAACAAGGTGTCAAGCACGGTCCAACATCACAGTCCGGGCAAAAGTATCGTATTTCTTTTCTAATTCTTTTTCTGTTGTCATTTTTCTTCAGCGAACAAACATAGCACTTTCTTGCAGGTCTCAGCTTCTTTTCACTTGGTGCAATTACTTCCAAGAAGTGCTTTTCAGTCAATCTCATTGGATTGGGTTGAAGTGCCAGGACGGCCTTTCTTTCCTGACACTTCTCCATATCTTTCTATCAGGCAATCAACAATGTCCATTCTAAACTGCAAATGAGAGTCTTTTCCACCATTTTTTTTTTACAACACAAAACTTATGCACAAACATATGTCCAATAGATGAAATAACATTTTTTTAATACTTCTTCCCCCCTTTTTATCAAAGGGTAATTTGTAAGATGTTTGTCCAATCGATCTACACCACCCATTGTGTTGTTATATTCCATAACTGCTTTAGGTTTTCTTCTTATCTCATCTTTATGACTCTGTACTTGAACCATTTCAGGATTATGTATTGTTGAAATAAGGCACACTGCCTTCTTGTCCATCAATTTCATAACGCAAACTTTACCTCTTTGATAGGCAATCATTTGACCTTTGTCAACTTTTTTAGATAGCAGTTCTTTAGGAACATCCTTTCTTCTGGAATTTAGTGTGCCGTACATATCAGTCAAACTTTGAATGAGAATATCTGCCGATTCCGGAGAGGAATAAAAATTATCTGTGGTGAGACAATGTCCCTTATTTAGAGTGGTTCCATGAGAGTTATTACAACTTGTGAAGACAAACACATATGCTTGTATTTTTCCTCAAATAGAGTACCTTTTCCTGTGTATATAATCAATGACCACACATACCCTGATTTGGATTCACACAGCATATAACTTTTTATTCCAAATCGTGACCGTTTCAGAGGCATATATTGTTTCCAACCAAGCCTTCCTTTGAATAACATCAGACTTTCATCATTAGTAACATCTCTATCGGGTGTAACTACTTCCTTGAAACGAATGGTCAAATATTTTAGTACTGGCCAAATTTTTGATAATTTGGGGCACTCATGTGTTTCAGTAACAAATGTTTCATTATCGGAAAAATGCAAGAAACGGTAAATTAGATTGAAACGCCGATAGGACATGACTTTGGAGAAAAAAAGGGAGTCAATATGGAATGTCTTTTGCTCCAATATTTTTCATTTGCTGGTTTTTTGACGATGCCTTGAAGAATAATTAGAGCTATAAAAACAGGCATTTCTTCTTTTGATGTTGGCTCCCATTTTTTACTTCTGAGTGCTTGCGAGAAATGCTGCTCCCAACAGTTTGTTCAGCATAATGATTTGTTTCGTGAACAATCAAATCAATCAAATTATTATCTATCAATGCTTCATAATATTGCATTTTACCAGAGCTTGCATCAAAATCTAAATGAATTTCAGGCGTATTAGTAAATGCAAATCTCGGAGGAGGGGCAGAAGGATTATTACAATCGATTCCATAAAAGTTTCTTGCTTGGCTAAGGTCATCGTTTTCATCGTCACTAATATCAAAGTCAAAATCGTCTGAGAAACTGTCAATACTTCCAGAATCGTTTATAGATATTTTAGAATCTGTTTCAGATTCAAGATCCGAATCATAATCATTAATCGGAATTATTTCCGATTCATCCATTATTGCAGGATATAAATTCCAATATTAGTCTAATACAGTGCAAAAAGTCTATCAGTATCACGCCCACAAAAATGCTAGCTAATGATGTGAATAAATTTTCCCGCCTATCTAATATTCCATCCCAAAACCACTCACAAACCACTTAAAACTGGTTTCTCAACTCAATACAGTGGGCAACTATCGCCATCCATTGACAAATTCTTCAATTATACTTTAGAATTACTAGAGAGATAAAAATATGGGCAAAGCAGAAATGAAATCGGAGAAATAAATCTGAACGTACGACGTACGGGCAAATCAAGAATTGGAAGAAACTAGTGAACGTACGGTGTACGTTCAAAACTGGCAAGTGGTAAAGGCGATTCGGTATCCTTTGAGCAAATTTCTTTATTTACGTATTTAAAAATAATATTTTAGCATTTTACACAATGTTTCTATTCAAGAAAATGATACCAGATGAAAATTTTCATATATTATTCACACAATTTTAAAAATTCATATTTTTTTGAAGAAAAATGGGAAAATTTTAAAATCCTACTCCGTTTGTAAATATTAATTTTTTGACATGAGATTTGTTTATAATACTCTTATGGATCTTCTAAGCAACTTTAGGGATCTATTTTTGAATAACTTCATTCGTTTTCAAGAAAAAAATAAAATGTTGATATACAGGCTAAAAACCAACGAAAAAGCCAACATGTATTACATTTTATTTTTTAATAATAAAAGTATTTAGTTTAAAGCAAAACGGATCCGTAATTGTATTACATGCTTAATTTTTAACACGCAGAAAAAAATGGAAGTGATTGGTGAATAATTGTCTAAGAAGTAGCATTTTGAATGCACTAAGGTTTCGAAAAACACAAACTGAGAAAAACCACTTTAAATGTTATAGTTCTGAAAAAATAATTATTATAAGCTTAATTAAACTTAAAATACCACTTTAAGATATTAGTTATACATTTTTGTTTAAAATAATTGCATTTTGATATTTTTTCATCCCACACATTTTTATAAATGATCAACTTTTAGAAAGTACCAATTGCACAAGAAAATTCAAGAAAAACGTTAAATTTTTTTTTCTGTCACGACAGAAATTTTAGCTGCTTTTCTTCTTATAAAATTAAAGTATTATATTTGTATGAAAAATATATCAGGAATAAGAACTGAAATTATAAAATTATTAATATAAAATGCCTTAATTTAAAAATTTAACATGCACACATTTCACAAAAAAAAAATGATTGTATGTATTGCCTTTGAAATATTCTGCTTTATATATTGCACACTCTTTTTTTAATGTTATTATTTATCTTTATAAATTAGATTTTTTTATCAAAAAGAGCTTTTTTCTAAAAGGGGGTGTGGCTGAATTGCCTAATTTGTTTTGAAATGAATTTTTATTCAACTTCTAACTTTCCGACACGCACAAGTGATATATCAATCGAAAGATAATAATGCAAATAATAAGATTAAATGAAAATAAAAAAACGATAAGTTTGTGATTTTTGGGGGTACCAATTTGCCTTAATAGATTAATTATAAACCGTACAAATTTTCGAGATAAGTGTGTTAATGTTGGCATATAATTTTATATATAACAAATCCATAGGGTCACTGGTAATTATTAAACTTGTCCTTAACTTAGTATTGTTAAGTTAATTATAAAATAGATTGTGCACTACTGATACATTTATAAGTGTATTATATTGTAAATGAGTATTTTATTTTTTATTATGTCAGAATGTATTTGTTTGTTTACTTTTAGTAAGTTAATAATTTTTAAAAGAATTTTTTTTTCAATTTTTCAAGGGGCTCGTGCCCACTCGCAGGGTTATAACGTTCGCCCGGGGGGGGGGGCACCCTTAACCACTGCCTTAAGGTAACAAGACTCAGCAAAAAACAATTTCTAACTCAGAAAATGATGAAAAAATGCTTCACATGGGCCAAAATATAACGATCACAGACTGTTAACGACTAGGAGACTCGGTGATAAAATATTTATTTGTGCAGGAATACAAATCAAAAAATATTATTTAGACGAAGTGAAACTTTGTTACCAGATAATATCCAACAACAAATGTCACTGGTAGCTTAGTTCCTCTTGAAGGCATGATTAGTTCTGTCAAATATATAGATATATTATGTACTAGGATTGTTTCTTTCATGGAAGCATTTGATGGAAAGTTTCAATGTGACTTGGTCCCTTGTTACAATTCGAAATTTGTCCATACTTTTATGCGGGAAAATAAAATAAAAGTGCTTGATTGACCTGGAAATTCCCCAAACTTAAATTCTGTCCTGAACTTATGACATATTCTCAATAATCGTTTCGCTAAGATTAATTGAATGACAACATAGCAACTGATAAAAAGGGTTATACTATCGAGTTTGCATGATGATGACATCAAGGACATGCGTGCTACTGTAATGGAGTCAATTATAAAACGTATTAAAGAGGTCATTCCTGCTAAAAGAAGACATACTTTGCACTAATAGGTAGATTTTTCACTACTTTAAGTATGTAATGATAAAAGGTTAAGGTCTTAGAAAAAAATCACTCTTTTTCTATTTGTCCTAATTAATTCGAACATTATATCGTCTACTGTGGTGTCGCACTATCAAAACTTGATAAATTGGTAAGTGGAAGAATTCAATATTGTCTGACAACTCGTCTTTCACAATTTTCGTTTTAACAGGACAGGCGTATGTTTGGATGACACTTGTACAAGCGTATGATCGTTATTGTGTCCTTCCTGCTGTAAAGAATGAAGTTGAATCTGACAGGATATAGCAACCGTGTCGTAGTTTTCTGCTAGATTAATCGTAACACAGAAAGGAAGGCTTCCTGGCGAGAAGATTCGGAAAAGTTTGTTGAACAGGTCCATCCTATGATGCGAAATTTGTTTTCTGTAGGCGGTGGAATTTTCCAGGGGGGTAATGCACCTTTTCCATGCAGCGAGTCTTGACGAATTATGCTTTGATGAACACGATGATGAAGTTAAATATCTAAAAAAGTTAATGAAGTTAATTATCATTAAAGTATTGTATTGCCATCCAAAACAATCGTGTTTATAAAACTTCAGTTCAACAGAATGTTTTAAAACGTGAGGGGAAAAAAACCTTTTAAAGTTTTGATCCAAGTCACTAAAAATGAAACCAACGTGGTTGTATCTGTAATTTTTTAAAATAATTAGTTTCAGTCATTTAATTTGAATTAATTATAATTAAATTATCGTATTGTCACCCAAAACAATCGTGTACATAAATTTCAGCTCAGTTGAGTGCTTAAAAATGTATTTTATTAATGATTGAAAGTTTGAACAAGATAAATATATATAGACTGTGAGCTAATAGTAGAAATAAAAAAAATTAGTTCTATATAATATTCGTATGAAAAGTGAAGTTCATTAAAGTGGCTTTAGTTAAGATCTCATGATTACAATGCCGTAACTGTTAATTTTCAAACTACACATGCTGCGAATACAATCAATTAATATGTTTGTATTGTTTCAAACTATAAACAGCCTTTGATAGCCGAGTGGTCATGCCTGGCTTGGGGAGTCACGGGATTGAGACCTAGTGCCACACGGAACACCCACCGTGTAGAAAGGGTGATGCACTTTAAAATTTTCATGTCTCAATTTTTTCAAACTTTTGAGGTATGGAATACAGAAGAGTGGATTTATTTAAAAAAGTAAAGCATAATAAAAGATTTCTATAAATTATTAAATTATTAATTTTAAATTAATTATATTTATTATATAAATACTGTATTTTTTAAATTACTTAAATATCACATTTCTTCATCATAACTACAATAATACGACATAGCCTAAGACAAATTTTAAAGCGTACTCATGCATTCAAAACTGCAATGGGGATTCACGCGCAGGGTATGGTATACACAAAGAGGCCGGTATCCAAAAATATATATTTAGAATTCGTCTGCAATCTAAGGCCCCTCAAAGGATATGACCTTAAAGTCAGCTACACTAGAAATTTCCATTTTTCCAAAAAAAGATTTAGGAGGAGCGATGGAAAAAGTTAAGTGGGTGTGGTGCGACATATACTGCACAGAAGTGCCGGGTTCATTAAAAAGTCGCGCATTTTACCTTCAATTAATAAAAAAGTGTCTGTTATACGTTTTGTAATGGTATATATTAGATTTTTCACAAAACTATTTTCTCAAATCCATTATGGAAGAAACATTCAAAGCGCAGAAAAAATATGTAGCAAAACATTTTCAGTGGAAACAAGGTAATGATACTGATTATCAATTTCACAAAACTTAAAAACAGAGTACTCCAAACACTACTTGAAAAATAATAAAAAAGTACCTTCTTAAAATAGTTCGACTCCTCCTAAACAAATTTTTTTCAATGTCTTCGCCATCTTTTCTCAAAAAGGAAAAACCAGAAAAATTTATTTTACTTTTAATCAAATCCCATTTTTTTTCTAAGTGTTTCAACAAAGGTAAATGATAAGGCATGAGCGTAGTTGGAGATCATTTTCTCTGTCCCCTGGTACATCCGGACTTTCTAAATCGATAGGAATATTCGTTAAAGTGGACCAGATCATTTTCTCTAAATGAGAATCGGGCTGGTGAAGACCATAGTTCTTTAATCTTGAGCAGGAGGAGTGGTAGTAATTAAGGATACGATAGCTTGTCCAATACATCTGCCTAAATTTGATTAGTAAAATTTAAATAAACTTGGAATATTAAATAACACATATGAGGGGGAACTAAACATGTGCAGACATTTGTTGGTTTAGTTATGAACTGTTGTAGGGGGCATATTACATCTTTAAAAGTTTATTTTAAGAAAATAACTATAATACTAAGATTAAAAATGGCCGATTATCCTAGTGATAAGGAACTTGCATGAGTGATTTGAATCTTAAATAAAAACACATTTAAGTTACAGAACTTGGTGAAATAAAACCTAAATTTTAATAACCCCAGATCAAAGAGAATAGAAAACAATTTGCTTTTATTTTCCTCTAAACTTTAAACTATGCAATAAGTATTTAAAATTACATGTGAAAAAAATACTTCAGATGTTCCTAAAAATAATTTTAAGGATATTGAACCAAATCAAACTTTGAGAAAAAAAGAAAAAAAATGTTTTTATTTTATACATTATTTGTGTTTCTCAGTCGGTGTATTGGAAAGATTCAGAAAGAAAAAAACAAAATTCAAAGCTTCTACGTTTTGTGATGAAATCTCGTCTTTTCGCAGATTTATGAGTAATCATATGGAGCACGAAATCTGTTTATTTAATTTTTTGGACAAACTAAAAAATTCCAAAATTAAGGAATCATTAAAATGGTTCAGTTTTATAAAGGGATTTACTTACTAAAAATTAATAATAACTTTGTTAGTGATAACACATTTTTTTGTATTGTTAAACATTTAATTATACACACACACACACACACACACACACACACATATATATATATATATATATATATATATATATATATATATATATATATATATATATTTAGAAGTATATATATATATATATCTATATATATATATATAGAAGAATCGGTTGGATTGACATGGTTGGATGTTATGAACAAAATATGTGTATTTGATATATTAAAAATGAAATGTCGTGCAATAAGAAATGGATCATATTCTTGATGGGATACTGTTTGGTGAGTCTTTAATGATTTACTCTATTCATTTGTGAATATACTGTATTTTTAATGATTTACTCTATTCATTTGTGAATATACTGTGTTTTTAATGTGAACAATCGGTTTTTAGAAATTTTTAGTTTGAACTTTTCGATTTTTTAACTTGAACTTTCGGATTATTTAACTTGAACTTTCGGATTATTTAACTTGAACTTTCGGATTATTTAACTTGAACTTTCGGATTTTTTAACTTGAACTTTCGGATTTTTAACTTGAACTTTCGGATTTTTTAACTTGAACTTTCGGATTTTTAACTTGAACTTTCGGATTTTTTAACTTGAACTTTGGATTTTTAACTTGAACTTTCGGATTTTTAACTTGAACTTTTGATTTTAGATAATTTTTTATTTGAACTTTCGGATCTCAAATATTTTTTGATTTGAACTTTCGGATCAGGAATTTATTTTTTCTACCTTTACAACTATTTTAAAGATGTGTGCATCATCTTGGAAGTTTGAGGGTTCACTTATATTATGTACTAAATTGTTTTTAAATTTTAATATTGCAATATCTTTCGGAATGTGATGGCGAATAGTTTTATTTTTCAAGTATGATTTAATTTTAACTTTTTAATTTTTTTTTCTGAAATTTGAAAATTTTCCAATTAAATTACCAAGTTGCAATAGGGGGAAGGTTAACTAGTCAGTTAACTAACCATCAAAACTAGTTTAACCCCACTTATCGGTCCTAAGTCCGAGATTGCACTTGGATATTTTATAAATTTTTATTTTATTTTATAATTTTTAATTTTGTTTGAAAATGATGGAACATTATATTTTTATATTCGCCATTGATATTCTGAAGTGTTTTTGGTATTTTGGGATTCATATATTTCAATTTTTAAATTGATAATTGTGATTTTTATATTTTAAATATATATATAAATATATATATATATATATATATATATATATATATATATATATATATATATATATATACACTGTAGTGCCACTAAATTAGAAATACCCACCTAGTAACGAGTTGGTCCTCTTCTGGCCGTGATAACGGCTGCCACACAACGAGGCATAGATTTAACAAACTTCTGGAAATGTTTCACGAGACTGACTTGCCAAATCCTTCCCTAATTCAATAAGGTTCGTTGGTGCTGTGTGATATCTTTTGACGCCTTGTTTTAAAACATCCTAAAGAAGCTCAATAGGATTTAACTCTAGGCTTCTAGGTGCCCAATTTATGACACAAAAGTTAGAGGAATGCTCATTCAACCAGCCAGTAGCCAACTAGTACTTGTGAGAGGTACAGTTGTCTCTCTGAGAATCTCCATTACCGTGAGGATAATAGAACAGCCTAAATGGATGGAGGTGATCGCCCAGCATTTCTTCGTACCGAATTCATTGAGGGAGGTTGGTACACTCACCAAAGATCCCAAACAGGGCCATGGAAAAACACCCCAGACAATGCATGAGTCACCATGCCTTTGAATAATTCAAACCTGGAATGCAGGATTTGTAACTTCATGAACCTGGCACCTTTTTATCAGCCTCCCGTCGATATAAAGTAGTCGTAATCATGCTTCTCATTTCCACTCCTCTACACTCCATGCTATTCTACTCTAGCCTTGTACACTCCAGTCTCTGTGCTCTTTTGCCGAAGTTAGACGTGCAGCCCGATGTCGATGTCAAGTGCTACCTAAAGAACTCCTTCAGGAAAAATATAAAACCACAAGCTCACTACAAGACACACTTCCCTATCAAAAAAACCCAATCAAAAAAGGTCCAACATGCTATTTCTTGATCATCTTAGAACAATAAAACTACAATAACTTGAATAAAATATGACAGTTTTGCCTGAAAACCACATTCTGATAATGCTAGCTAAAATTGTCTGTTATTTGTGTCCCTTATTATCGTCAAGCACATTTGAAATTTCTAGATTCAATATGATTGATATTTTTTTTCCTCGAATTATCAAAAATAATTCAAATATCCTTAAAAACAGATAAGTATACTTTCTCTTAGTTAAATTATTCACAGGAATTACGATTTTTATCATGTACACTTAAAATAATTTTTTTTAAAAAAAAGAAAAGATTAAGGTGAGACTCAGTCACCCTGCGTAATCATTAACGTTGATATCGAGTGCAAGCTGGTCACGAGTTAATCAAAAAATACTCAAACGTAAGTGCTTTTACAGTGAGTAATTTCATTTTTATTAACGTCGCCCATCTTAAGTTGATGTGCCCGATGGACGGGCATTAAGTCGCTCGGGGGACCTCCAAGACATTTTGATGGGACCGCTTTTACTAAGGCCTAAGAAGCTTGTACTAAAAACATATTTATGGAATACCGATGTCAGAAAGACTGAAGAATTGACTTTACACAATCAACGTGACTATGTTTACTTAAGAATTAATTCGAGAAATATGTAGAGAGACGACACACATGCACCTTCTTTGGAAGCGAACAATGACGCTCAACACGTTAACCAACACTTTAAGAAGAAAAACCTCAATCATTGCAATGTCAGCCGTAAAAATGAATTTTTCCCTTCAAGCCAACTGAATTATGATCAGCTCTTCCGGTGACAGCACGGGATTGGCTATTGAGTGTTCAACCCACGCTACCACGGGATAGACTCTTGTGTTGATGTCATGTTCCCCAACGGCGCGGTACTTGGCAGGGAGAAAATGTTAATTTCCCATTCATCGATTCAAGTATGTTCCCTTCTCGCTACATTGAATACGCCCACTGCCTGGTTGTTGCTCTTATTTGTATAACCATTCAATATGACAATTTTGTGTTTCTGTAGCAAGGATAATGATACGCCCCCTTTTAAAAGAGGTATACGTCAAAAATTAGTGTTAACAAAGAAAACATGCCAGTCTTATACAGAATAGCCACACCAAAGCCACTTGGTCGCAGCAGCATTTTAAAAGCATAAGAAGTAGCCCATACTTCGGAAAAGTCGGCTCTTCCCTGCTGTAGACGATGGACCTTTAGTTCTGAAGGAAATTTAAGTAATGAAGACGGCACCTCATTTGTCACACCACTCTTTCAACTTCAACACCCCAAACGTGGATAAATTGAATGTGGCAAATTTTAAATGTATTATCCTATCTACATGATTTTGTCTGTGAGGGGGGTTGTGGCTATAGTCAATAAGATTTGAATTCACGACTCAACAATACTGGCCGTGACCGTTTGGTTATTGTGACCATCTTTTAAGACAGGAAAAGATTTGTAGGTTAAACTTAAGAAACGAATAAAACACATTTATTTGTTATTGTTTCTAATCCCAGATTGTCTAGCAATGCTGGACGATCTTCATAAATCCAAAAAAAATCAAGAAAGTCTAAGAAAAAGAGGGTCCAGAAGGACCACGTCCTTTTTAAAATCCATTCAAGTCAAGATATGGGCAGGAGAGGCGAGCTTGGAATAACAGAAGTGGCTCTCTGGAAATATGTTCTGACCCTGGCAAAACGTGAGAGCTTTTATATGGTCACTCTCAAAGCGCGAGAAGACAGTCTGGAATTTTCTAGGCACAAGCATGAATGAACCTCCTGGATTTTTCCCGAAGTATCAAGGAGGACTAGGAGGAGTTCTTCCAAGATGATGGAGTTCAATCTTCTTAAGGGAAGACAATTCAATTAATGTAAGATACCCATTACAGCTCACTTCTTTTTCAGCCGCAGTCCTGACTAAGAAATTGGCTTTCTCATTACCATCAATCCCTGAAAATATACGTGATGATTAGAAGAAATCCAATCAAGATTAAGAATACTAAGGCTAGTTTGAAACCCTATAGATGTCCTGTTGGAAAGATGTTGTACGAAGCATGACCGTCAGTCATAATCCAAACGTCTGGAAACTGAGTCTCGGTTTCTAAAGTGTACTGCAAAGCCCTTCTGATAGCAATAAGCTCAAATCTTAAAACTGAGCAAATATTTTGATTTATGATCTTAATGTCATTGAATCCATTAGTTGTATGGATGCGTATTTCACTACCAGAAATTACCCCCATCACATCTGCTGCTTATTGTTTCCAAAGCCAACTATCTGATGAGATCCGGAATCTCAGAGTTTTTAACAACTCTAGACAGAATTTGTTCATGGAAATTAATTTCTTCAAGTTTCAGATCAAAGCCCACTGGACATAAAGAATAAGGTTCTACATTAGCGGAAGGCAAACCCAGCGTCTTTCCAAGAGAAAATGGCCTATGTTTCTTCAGACATTGGTTGTCTGTCTAGTCGTGAAAATACGCAGATGTTCTATGCTGATTACCGAAACTGGAATACTTGTTATAATACTTTAAAAGACAGTAAGATCTTCTCAATGATAGTGGGAGCAGATTACTCTCAACACACACAGTTATTTTAATACTGTAATCAAAATAAAAAAATTTTAAATAAAATTTTTCTGAAACTTTTGTTTAAATGCATAGTATTATAAAATATGATAATTCTTTTTTTTTTCAAGAAACATTTAAAGCACACACTGATGGTGAGATTATTCGTTTTAATTATATGTGATGCCTTACATAAACATTGTATCATATTATGAATTTATATCGTATTATTATTATTTCTTTTTTTAATGCCTTAAGCAGACATTTTTTTTCGTCCAAAATATTCCTAAAAAGTGAATTTTTTTTTGCATGTAACTAAGCATAATAAACTCATATCCATAAATTAAGGATAATTCAGTATCTCACACAGAAATTGAACTCTAAAATAAAAATTTCACCTGTAGAATTGTTCCACATCATCTTGAAGAAGAATATGCAAATTACAGGAAACCACCAGATGGCCCGGATAGTACGTCACAATGACGAGAGTGTGAGAGAGGGGTATATAAAGAATGGTGGCAAAGTAAAATGGTTCACAAGCGATTTAAAAGCCTTTCAGTGCAATAACCGCATATTTATGGCACAAAGGAAGCATTTGGATGATTTTTTACGAGGTACAATTATTGGACAACTGGAATGGGGACGTACCCAGCTGAAAGTATCCGAGGAACTTGCATTCACCCAGAGTTTCATCTCCAGGCTTTGAGAACGATTCCAAGATGATCATAATGTGAGTAGATGTTACAGCACAGGTCACCCCCAGGTTACAACGCCAAATGAGGACCGGTATATATTTGGTAGTTACTGCCAAAAGAAACAGACGGAGTACAGCATCATACCTGTCTCGTCAGCTCTCTTCATCTACCGGTACGACAGTTTCAAAGCAGACCGTGTACAGACTCTTAAGGCACATTGGTCTATATGCTCGTAGGCCTGTCAGATATGTTCCACTTACCGCAACTCACTGTCGCCTGCGATTAACCTGGAGTAAAGAGCATGCATTGTAGAGCATGCATCGTCTTGTGTGATGTTTTCCGATGAGTCCAGGTTTAGTTTGCAGTCTAAATCTCGCCGGACTTTAATATGGAGAGCGCCAGGTACCCGTTACCACCAAGAGAGCACCATTAAACGACACTGTTACGGTCGTTCAGGATGACTGGTTTGGGGAGGAATTGTTCTTGGTTCCAGAACTGACCTGCATGTTCAGAGTGTAACGATGACAGGCCACATCTATTGGGATGTCATTCTGGAACAACATGTACGTTTGTTTCGGGGCGCCATCGGTGCTGAATTTCTATTTATTGATGACAACGCCTGTCCTCACCGTGCAAACATTGTATAGACCAGTGTTTCTCAAAGTGAGGCGCGCCCTGGGGGCGCGATGACCCTACAAGGGGGCGCGAGCGTATCGAAAATTTAAAGATTTTTTTAAAAAAATAACCAGAAAGAGAAAGTAAAACAAAATGCTTTCTTCCATAATAAAAAAATACACACAACACTGACATAATTTATGTTTATTATCTGGCTTTCTTCCGTCATCAAATAGCTATCTTTGATCCCAAAAACCAAATTAAAGAAAAAAAAAAAAACATTTTGTTTTATTTGCTGTATTTCCTCAATGAGAGATTTTTTTATTACGTTTTTTTAACATAAAATATTACTCGTTAAAAAAAAAAAAACGAAACCCAGACCCTGAGAAAAATTCTAAGAAGATAAACAATTCACCACTGTAATTATTATTGAAATACTGTACATTAGTTGTAGAAAAAGAAAAGGAAGTCATGATTCACTTTTCAGCCAGGCTGCATAGTACGTTTGCTAATCATTTGATTGACCTTCAATCTTATGGTATGGTTATTATCAATATTAGTTCACTCCCATCTTTTATGCATTTGCTTTTCGCTTAGGGAAACTGTAAATAAATGAGTTTTGCGATATTTGGAAAAGAATTGATTGGTTTAACATTTCTGTAGGATAATTGAAAAGTGTCTGATTTGCGTCCTTTATTATGGTCTTGTACTTTTGAATAATTTTAGTTCAGTTTTATTGGATTTTTCTCAAATCATCAAAGAATTGAATAGTCCTTGAAAGAAGGTAAGTATACTTTCTATAAATTAAAATATTCACTAGAATTCAGATTTGTATCGTGTACAGTAAAAAATAATTATAAACAAATGATTGGGGTGACTGAGTCCCCCAGCACTACCATTAATATTAGTATCGAGTACGCGCCTGCTCCCGGGTTAAAACATTTTGAAGTCTTCTCGCTTTAAATGTTAAAAAGTAACACAATTATTTTTCATCGGAATTTTATATTCTTTTTCATAATTTAACATTAATTCTAAATGCTAATTGTGTGAGGTTTAAAATTACAGTTCTTTTTAAACAGTTATTTACAATTATAGCATTTATCTAAAAAAAAAAAAGAAATCATTTTACTATTTTTGTATACAATGTCGTGCACACAGTTTTTTTTCTCCCTACAGTTCAGCTATTATATCAAGAATAATGTTTTATGTTTTTAAAAATGAACTCGTGCGAAGAGTTGGTGTTTCAGCCAGTATACGTTTAATGTATCAGTACTGAAGAAGGTATTTTATAAATAAATTCTTATTACTGAATTTGGCCGCGGTAGCTGAGTGGTATAGGTATCGGATCGTGGCTTTCCTTGTAACGAGTTCGAGCCCAGTACAACTAAAGACCCGCCGTGTAGGGCAGAGATGCACGTTAAATCTGTTGAGAGTTGAAAAGTTTTCCCGATGGTGTGGTGTGGTAGTTAGGAGAGAGGGTGCCAGCTCAGGTGTCATTCACGTCACTTGATCATGGTTCAAAATTACGAGGTCCGTCGTCAAAAGCCATCGTGCAGCTGAACAGTGCGACGTTAATATTCAATCAATCAATCTTATTACTAAATTAAGAACAAATTTAATAATTATTAGGGACTTCCACGGGCTTGTTTTGTAGAGGAAAGTTTTTCAAAGGAAGGTTTAATATCAGAAATTGACACTTAAAGAGTTATTTTTCTATATTTAGCTGAGATCTATATTTTGTCTTCAAGGCATCCACTGAAGAAAATCCGGTTTGAAAAAGGTAGGATGTTGAAAATGGTAATAGTATACGAAGTGCTTTTGTTTTCAGTACAGATAATTCCTCATCCACCTCTACCCCAAATTCAAAGAGCGATTTATTACAAAATTGCCTTTTAATTTTTCACTGGATGTGAAATCTATGAAGATTTCTTCTTCGGAAGTTGAGAGCCCTTCTGGAGTATCTTGAAATAGATCCCCAATCCACTCGTAACTTGCTACCAAGCTGTCTTCATCCAGAAAATACTTTTTAAAATTTTTTGCCAACATAGCTAAATGATTTTACATGTTTTAAAAACAACTTTCACATGTTGTTCTACAGATTTGTAAGTTTTAACACATATCGAGCTAGGGCTTTTTTTCCATCATTTACTTCAGTAGTGGTAAATCCAAAATTTAAGTATTTTTGAGAAGATCGCCTTGATTTAATTTTCAGAACCATGCTCGTTCGTCTGTGTACTTGTTGATTCTTTATTATAGTCGAATGTTGGCTTACGACTTAAAAATGTTTGTATGATATTGTTTTAATCTACTGCCATAAATACTTAATTACCGTGAATTACAATTAACGTGGAAATTTAAACAAATGTACATTCAAGCTAGATTCGGTAGCTATAGAAGTATCGAGTCGACCAAAACTGACTAAAATTGTACGAGGAAAAGCATTTTTACATGTTTTGTGCAGACGTCGGATAGGTTGCCCAGACTCACGCAAACGTACCCTATAATGCCAGATGTGATGGATATGATAGAGAGCGACATTGACTAGACTATTTTTCTAATGACATTTGTACTTTGAGAAATGAATGCTGAAGGAAATAAATCTTTAATTAAATACATCATTTTTGCGATCTGTTCCAATTTAAAAATTAGAGAAAGAAAAATAACATAATTCTAAGTATTATATATTTTAAGTAATTTTCTTAAAATATATATTACTTAAAAAGTTACATATACACAAAATTTAATATACTTATCGTATTAATTTGTACGGTTTATAATTAAGATCGTATTGAAACTTTAGCGTCTCTCTCTCAAAGTGCATTTTATTGCAGTAAATACATTATTGTTGTACAGGGGGCGAGACAAAAATTATGATTGAAAATTGGGTCGCCAGTATTGAAAGTTTGAGGAACACTGCTTTTAATGTATGAGTGGTGCACAGAGTATTTTTTATGACTAATTAATTAATACTAAATTAAGAACAAGTTTAATAATTATTAGCTAATTCCATGGGCTTGTCTTTCAGAGCAAATTTTTGAAAGGAGTTTTAAGATAAGAAATTGACTCTCTGAGTTCATTTTCTATATTTAGCTGATATCTATATTTTGTCTTCTAAGCAACCACCGCATTTTGTAATATGTTCCAATTTAAAAATCAGAGAAAGGAAAAATAACTTAGTAATTATCCTATTACTTAACTTTTTTGCTTAAAAGTAACGTATACAAAATTTAATATTTATGTCATGAATTTGTACGGTTTATAATAAATATTGTTGCTTTATCGTAAAAGTGCATTATTATTGCATTCAGTAAATTATTATGTATAAGGGGGGACGCGATAAAAATTGTGATTGAAAAGGGGGCGCCAGTATTGAAAGTTTGAGAAACACTGTTGTAGACGAATGCCTTCAATCGGAGGATATCACCCGTATGGATTGGCCACATACTCACCGGACTCGAATCCAATAGAGTATGTGTGGAGTATGCTTGGCCGACGAATTGCAGCCCGTCCACTCCCTCCCACCTGTCTACCGGAACTTCGGAGGGCATTTCTTGATGAGAGGTGTAATATTCCCCAAGATCAGATAGATAATTTGATTTTCAGCATGCCTAGACGTTATAAGGGCTGTATTGCATCGTCCGGGAGACATACTCCGCATTAACCATCATACTAACTATGTTATGCTGTTTTTTGTAAATAGGTTCTTTTTTTGAAATCTTCTCCAGGGAGTAAAAATCACAATTGTTATTAATTATGTCAAACACATAGCATCTTTTTTTGTTCTTTACCTTTTGTTTAATAAATAGACTTTACAAATAAGTCAACTTTGTTTTGCTTCTGTCGCTTTCTTTGTCTTAACTTCATTATCCTTTATTTATGGACATGAGTGTACTTAACAGAAATAGGGGAATTTAAACTTAATTTTCAATTTTAAAGTTTACATACTATTTCTTACTTATTAAAGCAGAACACAAAACCCCTAACCTTAATTCACTTTCGTACTTATTGTTGTTCTTTTGTGAAATCACTTCTACTACGGTATCTTGGGACATCACATTTATTTATATACATACGAAAATATTGATCGCGGATACTGCATACAGCAAGTCTGACCCAAAAGCACACAGCGAACGGTCAGCTCGTCAACCTCGTAGAAGGAATGCGCGGGAGTGAAGGCGGGAAAAAGAGCGCGTGGGCGGATCACTCAGTTATCCTTCCGCCAGAAAAATAGTTCACTCACCTCACCCCAACATACCCCTCCTGCGAGTGATACATTTTTTTTAAACATTACAAACATTATAGACATATACACAATACACATAAAATATAACAATAAACACAGTGACATAAAATCAAGAGAGTAATGCAATTTTTTGCATTGAATATTCCAACTTTTCTACATTCATGGCTTTTCCGTAAGGAAATCTGCAATTAAAAATTCTGTTTGGACATATTCTAATTTAATTACAGTATCTTCAATTAAATCCTTTATAAAAATGAAAACGTAAGTTCATATGCCTTGATTTATTTGAAGAACCGGTACCCTTAATCCACTGAATTGCTGCTTGGCTATCTGAATTTAAAGTTACAGCATTATTTATAAATTGTTCACATTTTAATTCAGTTAACAAATTTACAGTCCAAATTATATCTTTACAAATTTCAGAAATAGAAAATAACTCTGCTTCACATGTTGATAAACTAACACTCTTTTTGTTTACGACATTTCCATAAAATTAATGAATTACCTAGTAAAACTACACCTCCAGAAAATGATTTTCCATTTTCTGCATTTCCCCAACTAGCATCTGAACTAGCATTTAAAATACCAAATTCATTTTCATAGAACAATTTTTTATCTTTTGAGCCCATCAAATATCTTAACACTCGTTTAGCCAAATTGTAATGTCTCTTCTCTGGATTATGATTAAATTGGGATAAATAAGATATTACAAAAGAAATATCAGGTCGAGTTCTATTAGCTAAATATAAAAGTTCACCAATTAATCCCTGATACATAGTAATATCAATAAATTCATTTGTAGAGGGAAAAATTTTGTCTTCCCCTTCACAATTGGAGTTTTCACACTTTTACAATTTTTCTAAATTATGTTTGACTAATAATGAATTAATGTAGTCACACTGGGATAAATAAATACCATTTTCACATTTTTCAATTTCCATGCCTAAAAAAAAACTTATTAGTTTTGTTTTCAACCACTTCAAATACATTTTTAATCTTACTAACAATATCTTCATACATTTTATCATTGTTACAAAAAATTGCTAAATCATCTACATACATACATAATATAAGAACACTTTGATTAACAGATTTAATAAAAAACACAATTATCAGAAGCTAATTGTTTTAAACCAAAATTTTCTAATTCACCCTTTATTTTCATGTACCAGTTTCTACCAGACTGTGGCAAACCATAAATACTCTTTTTTAATTTACAAACTTTATCATCTCCAATTAATTTTTCATAACCAGGAGGGGGTAACACATACACCGTCTCCTCTAAATCACCATATAAGTATGCAGTTTTTACATCAAAGAAATTAACATTTAACTTTAATTTAGCTGCAAGTGCAATTAACAATCGAAAAGATTCAATATTTACAACTGGTGAATACGACTCTGAATAATCTATGTTTTTAATTTGATTAAAACCAGCTGCTACAAGCCTTGCTTTGTATTTTATATTTTTCCCAGCATCATCTTGTTTTAAGCTATATACCCATTTAGTTTTTTTATTAATTTTGATTTCGCAGGTTTTTGTACAATTTCCCAAACTTTATGTTTATCTAACGAATCTAATTCATTCTCCATTGCTAATTTCCAATTTTTCCAATTAGCACTATTTTTCTGCCCTCAAAATAAGAGTTTGGTACATTATTCACCAAATGGACAGACATCAGCTTAGATTTTAGTCTTTCCGATCTTCTAACAGGGATTTGATTTTGCACATCATTCAATTCAAGTACCGGAATTTGGATTCTGCCTGTCGAGGTGATGACGTGGTCTGAAAGGGAATTGAGTTATCATTCTCAATTGCTCCAGGTCCATTATTTATATCAAAATTATACAACACTCCATTCTCTGTATTTTGATTAATTTCGTTTCTTTCGGGAGAGACTTCAAAAAAGGAGTCAATATCCCATGTTTCATTTTCTATCTCACCTAAATAATTACTACCTTTTAAATATTCATTAAATTTAACTGATCTCTCCTCAATTACTTTTTGATTTTTAATATCATAAATTCGATATCCCCCTCCTTTCTCTAGCATATCCTAGCATAATTCCACGTCTTCCTGGAACTTCAAATTTATTTCTCAATACTTTCGGAACGTGAAAATAGGCCACACAGCCAAATTTTTTCAGATAATTTAATTTTTGGTTTTTATTACCTGTCCAAATTTCTAACGGGATTTTTTCTTTCCCTTTTCGTGGTGTAACATTAGATACTTGAGTACTACAATTAATAGCTTCAGCCCAAAATTTTAAAGGAAGTTTACTTTCATATAATAAAGATCTAGCTCTTTCTAGAAGAACACGGTTGGCTCTTTCTGCCTTGCCATTTGATTCACTATTGTATGGAATAGTTTTTCATGAAATATTCCTGAATTAGCCAGGTAAGTATCTAGTTGTTCATTTTACAAATTCTAACCCATTATCAGTTCTTATCTTTTTAATCCTTTTATCAGTTAAATTTTCATATTTAGCTTTAAATTGAGAAAATATATCAAACACTTCATATTTATTTTTTAAGAAATAAGTAAAAGTACATGCCAGAAAATCATCTACAATTACCATAAAATATTTTGCACCACCATGCGATTCGATATTAATTGGACCACACAGGTCGGCATGGAGCAACTCAAGAATTTGTGAGCTTTGATATATATCAATACTATGATGAGTTTTTCTGGTTACCTTACTTATATCACAAGTTTCACATGTGAAATTATTTACATTATCAATATCAATATAATCTTTCATTTTAAGCATATATTTACAATTTAAATGACATAACCTGTTATGCCAAATTTCATAATTATTAGTAGATTGGTCAGAAATAAAACATTCAGAATTATACATAGGTTCTAATTTAATTTCTAATCTACCATTATTTTTAAATGCTTTAGTTATTAACTTATCATTTTTTATCATATATCAATACACAATTATTTTCTGATTTAATCTTTTAATCTTTTATCCATTAAACATGTTACAGACAGTAAATTACATCTTAATTGAGGAACATAACTGACATCAGTAATTGTTAGATTAATAGAATTACAATGTTTTGTACTCACAGTTTTAGCTGAAACGTTTCCAGTTCCTTGGCTCATCATTTTAGAATTTTTATCGGCTAAGTAAATGTCCATCACTTCTGGACTAATATTTTTGAACCACACTGGTTCTTTAGCCATATGACAGGATGCACCACTATCCAGAATCAGATATTGTCACAAGGTTTTTCTTCTCGATGGGAAGCTGTAAATACGTGTCCATTTCTAGAAGAATTGTTTCTTTGGCTTGTACTTGGAGTTCTTGTTTCTATAATAACAGTCCTTAGCTAGATGATTTGATTTTCTGCAAATATAACACAGTCTCGTTTGCTTTTCATTTTTTCTCTTACAATAAAATGCTTCATTAAATCCATCCATGCGAGTTTTAATTGGCAAGTTTAAAGTTGCTTCTTCTTCCCCTAAAATTTGTAATATTTCGTCCATGCTCTTTCCTCTTTGCGTTTTCAAATATCCCGCACTTTGGAGAATTTTCCATTTAATCCTCTAACGGTATGGTAGACCAATTCCCTCGGCGACACATCCAGTCAAGGGGAGTGACACTTAGTCGAAATCCCCCGCGCTCTTGCAATATAATCTGCTACAGTTTCGCCATTTTTCTTTCGGATGTTCTTGAGTTCATGCCCGCGTCAATTTTTCGGTCTTCACCTTCGCCCATGTAAGTCGCTCTAATTTTATCCCACAGCACTTTCGCGTTGTCTTCCGCCGCGAACTGTAAGGCTTGCTCATCTGCGAGCGATAACTTAATGTATGCTATTGCATCTGAGTTTTTCGTAATCCAGTCCATTTCATCTTTACGGGTAAGGTCTTCAGGCTTATTCTCTAAGATTAGAGGGGCCAATCTTTTTTAAGCTAAGGGCAGCTTTCATCTTAAGCTCCCAAATGAAGTAGTTCGTTCCGTTTAAATCGGGAATAGTTATTTTATCCATTGTAAGTAGAAGGTTTAAACGTTCACAAAGTCAACTAACTCGTCACACAGATTAACCACGCTCTGCTACCACTTGTTGTTCTTTTGTGAAATCACTTCTACTACGGTATCTTGGGACATCACATTTATGTATATACATACGAAAATATTGATCGCGGATACTGCACACAGCAAGCTCTGACCCAAAAGCACACAGCGAACGGTCAGCTCGTCAACCTCGTAGAAGGAATGCGCGGGGAGTGAGGGCGGGAAAAAGCGCGTGGGCGGATCACTCAGTTATCCTTCCGCCAGAAAAAATAGTTCACTCGCCTCACCCCAACACTTATTTTTCAAACGATTGAGAATATTGTGTGAGTTTACACATATACAGTCAAACCTATATATTGCGACTTTTTGCTGGGACCCAACCCAGAACATTTCACGATTTTCCTCGTTAAATAACATCCTAATAGCGATATGGATTTTGCATATAACGAACTTTTTCTCTTGTGTTTCAACTTTTTTTCTCTATATTTAAAGTAATTATGTATATTTCAAATTATTCTATCTTTTAACTCATTTTATGAGGGTCACAAATTTTGAACTGGTTTTATTAGGTGCCTAACTCGTGGAGAGCAATGGAATTCTAGCTGTTTCATCAAAGAAGTGCAACCTTTAACCCGCATTGATCAGTTCACTGGAAACATCTTCGAATAAATAAATAATGTAATAAAAAATGCACAGTTAAAATTACTTGTATTCTTTAAATAAGAAAATGTCTTTAAAATCCATTTATTTTAGTAGGAATATTTTTCTAAATGTTAAAAATACATTGTATACCTCGAAATTCTTCTTTTTCACTTTCCTTGTAGTATTTCTTTCTTTTTTTGATGGTTAAGATATATAAAATAAATATATATTAATTTACAAAAACGAGTGACTAATTATATTTTTAAATACATAGTGTTTATGAATTTAAAAATTGTTTTATGTGGTTTATAAAGTGTATTGAAAGATGAACCTCTGTATAACAAATTTTCAATATAATGAACTATTTTTTGGAGATTTAGCGACTTCATTATATAGAGGTCAGACTATATATATATATACAAACACACAATTTTAAGCGTGGTGTAATACAAAATCTCACATTGCAATGGGGGAAGCGAAGATATCGGTTTGTTTTTTGGATTATCTTTCCATTTCTATTTCTTCTCCAGCAACAAATTGTATATTGTCTTGTCAATCCCTGTTCTTTAACGAATATTTTTAAGAATCTAAATTCTTGCCTTCAAAGAAAAAAAAAATTCTGGCTTCACCCGAAGGAAAATCCTGGATGAGAAGTATTTGAGTATTATGGGCAAACTACATCTCTTAAAAACACTAGCACTAATATTCTCACTATAAGAATTAAAACTATATGTAAATCAAAGATTGAAAGAAAAAAGTATCAGTGTATGGGTAAACCGGTTGCAGCTATCTTTCGATAAACCCTATACAGGCAAATCAGTTAAAGGCTTAGTTTCCGATATCAAGAACAGAAAATTTTTAAGTATCTTATTTATTCTTAAGTAAACAAAATTTTGATTTAAATATGTAAATCTAGATGGTATTTAAGTTATAACTTGACAATATTTTAGTGAAAACACTATTATTATCAGTAATTTCCTTCTCAATCATCTTGATAAAATGTCAAATTATGAATTCACAAGCTCAAGCATACCTTACTCTACAAATTGAAAATAGTTTCAAAGAAAAACACGTATACTATATTTGCCCCAAGAATAACCCAATATTATTCCTTAACTCAGTTTGTGGATTTCTCTATTTCTTTTTCAATTCAAGAATGTGGAATGTTTAAGCTACAAACTATTGTTTTTTAAGAAGTCACTTTTTTAACTTAGATATTGACTAGCTTAATTTCAATAATTTCAGCATAGGCTATGGTTAGCGGAATTTTTAATCAGTTCTAATGAATATAAATTTTTCTCATATTTTTAATAATTCATTTCTGGTATACATTCCTTCCAAAGACAGTAATGTAGAGTAGTTGTTTTGAAGTATGAATCCCCCTTTTTCGACTGTTAGACCAAGAAACTTGGGATTTGACAAGCGTATATCTTTTGTTGAGTAAAGCTTTGTTAAGAACTAGTTTTGAGGAAATTAACTCCCGAGTGAGCTTATTATGAGGGATGTGAAAGATAAATAAAATACTCTTTTATAAATTAATGTCCTGTCCTTTTGGCATATGAATACGAGGACAATAAGAATGTCTTTGAATACAATCGAATATCCTACAGAACATAGTTATCAATAACTTAAAACAATATATTGTCATTCTTTACCATGGAATACCAAACAAAGCTGGAGGATAACTGCTACTATATCATACTCTTATTAAAAATGTACTATATTTTAAATTTCCCATTACCATTGTTCATTATTTATAGAATTTATTTCATGAAAAGAGCTTTCTGATGTTAAATCTCTCGATTATTACTATTACCTATGCTGAAAAAGTTAAAAAGAAAGATAAAAAGATAGGAAACCCCGTAAGATACAGGCTTAAAAGTATCTAGTGTACTGTATCTATTTTGCACATCATTGGTTTGTTTCGGATGATTGCTGAAGCAACAGAAAACAATGTAATGCACTAATGGAAATTGGCCTTCGTTTATTGGGGTTTTTTTTTATTTCTTATCTACCCATTCGTAAAATAATTGGGAGCTTCAAAGGCACTTCCGAGGTGGAAAAATTATTTTTTAAAAAAAAATGGCAACATTTCCCCTTTCTAGTAAATTTTATTTTAAAGGTTGAAAGTGGAAAAAGAAATTAACCCGACAAGTAGAATATGTTTCAATGATATAATTTCGTTATCTATTGGCATGGATAGCACTGTAAATTCATAATCACATTAAGCCCATCTTTTGGGGGAAACTAGGTTTATCTTCTTTTTCTCCTAAAATAAACTTCTTTTGGTATAATGTTTATAGAGTAAATTGTTTTCCTTGAAACTACAAATAATAAATAAAATGGGCTGTATTTTAATCTATGTATATAAATCTCATTCAATTCTTTGTTTTCCCAAATTTACTTTCATATTAAAATGCAAAATGGGGTTAAAGTTCATTAGAAATTGTTTTATAGGAATAATTCCTAATGCAACAAAATTTCATACCCACAATTTGCTTCATATTTATATAATTTTATTAAGAGCATGCATTAAGTGGCTTGTAAGATTTTGTGAAAATCTTATATGGAAATTTAGCTTTTCACCTCAACCAATGTATTTTTTTTAGTGTAATAAATTACGCTCAATAGAAATAGCAGACGTAAAAGTTTCTGTAACATTCCAGCAATTTCTGAAATTATTTTTTTCGGTCTATTTTAATGATTTATGAGTGAGTTGTCCTTAAAAATGTATTTCAAGACACTTTGAAGGAAAAATATGCATTTCAAAAGAAACATTTATTATTGCTTATTTCATCGGATACATTTTGTTGCATTCAAATCAATACAGTAATCACATAATTTTATCACAACAGATTTCGTATAAAATTAAAATTACCTTCACGGGATCAAAATAATGGAGAAGAGCCTTTTTTTGTGTTTTTAGTTTCATTTAAAACAATGGACGCAACCAGGGAAAATCGTTGTTTAACCTCTGTGTTCTTAGGCCATGAAAATTCAGCAAAGGAAATACCACATTTTTAAAAATGTTTGCCTAGAACTAACCTAGACTTCTATAATACAAGATAGTGGAAATCATTGGATAATGATGCTTTGAAATTTGAAAACACAAAAACACGCACAATACTGCTTCTAGTGTTAATATTTAAAAGATGTTCTTTTTCATTAGGTAAAATTGTTCCTGCAGTGTATGGATACATTTTTTTGATTTTCTATCCATTGAGATAAAACATTAATTTACCCTCTTTGTGTAATAACTATTAATTAATTTTTCTTTTAAATAAGCTTATGAATACTTTTTTTTCTTATATGATCTGTGAAGAATATAATTCTATTTCTTTATAGTAATTCATCAACAAAAATCAAAGGAGAAAAAAAGAGGTGTTCTCCCGCAAAAAATATTAATATAATTCAAGAAACGAATAAAAAATTAAAAAAAAGATCGATAATTTAAAAAAGTATCCTTTTTATGAAAGCTGTCACGATATAAGAACTTGTGAAATTTGGAAAAAGTTCATCAGAACGTAATAGAACATCATAGACTCGAAAATAACTTATTTAATCCTTTTTTACACACTATCACCATCTACAGACAAAAATATCAAAACTTGAAAACATCAAAACTTCAATTGATTGATTGATTTAATATTAACGTCGCACTGTTCCGCTACACGAGGGCTTTTGGCGACGGAACACGTAATTTTGAACCATGGGCAAGTGACGTGGACGACACCTATTAAAACTTCAAAACTGACTCCTAAAGCATAAATACTTAATCTCATTTCAATAACTGTAGTTGGTAATTAAAAATCCAGTTTGTAAGAATAGTTGTAAAAGTTAATAGTAAACTTCTTCCATTATGCTTATTTTCGGTGATATATATCCCACGTATGAAATTCAATACAATTATTATTAAAACGTTTTAAGACATTTTTGAAACAAATGCGCAGATACAATTTTTCGATTTTGACATATTTTGACATATTTAATAAATTCTTCTTTGTAATAATGAAAGTTTGAAGTTGGATGATTTGTTGATTTTTTCTTTCATTCGTGTATAATATTTAACAAGCAAATGCTTTTAAAATATTGAAAATAAATAAATAAATGCATGAACAACTTTTGTAGATGTTGTGCATTATATAAGTTGTAAAACTGAACATGAAATTACCTTTGTGGTGTGTGTATTTATATTTCTATTATTGTTAAAACAAAGTTTTATGAAATATTGATATTTCATTTGTTTTCTTTTATTTATTCATTGTATCAGTAATGCTAATTGTTATACCTTTTTTGCAATGTCTATGTTACGCAGTTTTAAATAAGCTAATTAACAATTTTTTAAGTTTCAGACTATTCGATGGATATTATATCATGCCTACGTGGAATGAAAACTTCAAACTGATATTTCCTCCATGTTGAATTTCCGAACATATACTATAATTTCAAAACCATAAGGCGTTTTTGATAATTGAAGTAGGGATGTGAAAATTTTCATAAATGTTCTGAAATGTATGTTTGTAAAGAAAAATGTATATAATTAGCTCTAAGATGTGTAGTAATTTTTTTTAAATTTCAAAATCAAAATTAATGCCTTTCGGATAATTTTTTGTATATTTCACAATGAAAAAAAAGTAATATAAAAATAATAAAATCATATACATTTTTATGTAGTATATTTAAAGTGCTTTTGGTAAAATTGAGAGAAAATATTCATAAGTTAAAAGCCTTAGGAAATTTTAAAAATGTTTAAAAAAATTTAAAGGTTTAAATTTTGTAATAATTTGAATTTTTGTTTGGAGTGACCTCCATAAAATACAATTAAAACTGAATTTCAAATATAAACTGGGAAAAATTATTAAAGGTGGTACCATGGAATAAAATCCTTTCTCATAAACTTTAAAACTTTTTCTTTAAAAATTAAATGGTTAGTATTTGAGAACAAAATCTTTTTTAAGAGTGATTCATTCATATTGATTACCAACAATCACTTTTAGTATTCCATTTAAATGTTGAAAGAGCAAAAAGTATTTTAAAAAAATGTGTGTGTTAAAGAAATGGAATTGTAGATAGTTCAAAATATTTGTTGTCTACCAAAAATAATTCTATAAAAATCAAGATATTTTTAATTAATAAAGGTTCAGCAATATCGTCATGAAGCAAATATAGCGCAAAAATGTATCAGCGGGATGGGGAGTTTTTATTCATACACACAGCGAAAAAATCTTCTGAATACTTTTAAAAATATTTATTTTACCCCTACATATTTTGCTGCATAATGTTTTTATTAATATCAAAATTAATAAATAAATATTTTAAGTGTCCTTTACAAGTATTAACATCTGTTTTTCCTTTGTTTTTGAATGTAATTTAGAGATAAAAAGTTCAATATAGATATGCGTATTTAAGTGTAACATCTTAATTTAACTTAATTTTAAACAGTTTCGATACATAGTTTACTTTTCTAATTTTGATGTTATCATTAAACAACTTAAATTAATGTTATAATACTAATAGGTGAATTTGTTGTAAACATAGAGTCGATTCATTAATTAAAACTAGAATGCCAGGATGATATTTGAACACCAAAGCATGTACGTTATTTTTTTTTTTTTAGGTCTGGAAATTTTCAATTCCTCTACTATTAGTGCACTCTCTTACTATATATGTAAACATATCTATAATTTTTCAAATTTTGTATCGTTAATAAAATATTTTTTTTTTTTTTTTTTTATTCATCCACTCATGTTCAAATACATTTTTAACATGGAGTGGATGACATTCGATATTAATACATTTTGTTTTTTAAAATATCAATTCATTAATTATTTTCTACTAATTAATAATTAAGAAATTATTCTATTAATGAAGAAAAGTATCAAACAAAAATAATAATACAACACAACACCATATTTAAGAAGAAAAATTACTCCTTGTGCTCTTTTAGAGGCAATTGATAACGCGTTAGACTTCTAATCTGAAAGTCGCGGG
>BMAU01011767.1:0-65645 GCA_019973935.1 Trichonephila clavipes | reverse complement strand
CATTTCAATGTTTAACATGCTTTTCCCTTTTTAAAGCTATACAAATAAACGTTCTTTTCATATTTACATTTGTTTTATAGCTGTTCATTACTTTCGATTTTTTTCTTTTTCTTTCTCAATGAAGTCCTTTATATTTAGAAAGAGCAATCAAATATCTTTTGAAGGAATCGATCTCTACATATATTATTGATCACTATTAATTGACTACTGTTAATTGATCTGTATAATATAGGGAAGTCGATCGGCACGTTGCCAAGACTGAGAATTAGTTCCCGAATTTTAAAGATGGTTTTTGAATTTACATTTAACTTGCTTTTTTTTTCATGGAGATTTTGATCATTTCGCAAATTTTCTAAATAAAAGCAAAATTTATTCTGTAGATACCTTGTCGCCTTTTCTGTAAATATGCTGCTATAAAATTATATCCTGATGTGGTACAAGATAAATCGGAAACTTTTGTAAATTGGCACCAATTTTCTAGAAAGTGATATGCTATACAATGAAGTAAATTATTTTATTGATACACTTATAAAAATGCCTGTAATATAAAAATAAGCTTAGGAAAGATTCGGACATTTTTGAACCAATTCTTACAAAAATGTTAGCTAGATTGAGAAATAAGGCAAATATTTACTGGAAAAAAAACTGGTAATTGTGAAATAAATAATTTCTCCTAAAAATGTTAAAACTAAATAGTGATGTATCATTTTTTAAAAATCTCGAGTGTCCCCTAACAAAGAAATAACAAATACATTAATATAAATTTTTGTTACTTAAGTCTCATAACGGAAAATAATAATCTTGTTAACATTCACTGGATTTGAATACGTAAGAAAATAATATATAAATGAAATATATATACAAGCATACGTATATACATTTGGACCTCTATTTAAATAATCTAAATATTTTGTATTTGATTTAAAATTTAAATTTTTTAAAATTTATGCCCAAATTCATACATATTTGATAAAAAAATAGTATTGATTCGTGTTTTAGTTTATTTTCTCTTTTTAATTTATAAAATGGATTTTATGAAATAGAGGCGTTTAGAGTAAAAATTATACATTTGAAAAATACTTAATGGTAGTTATCATAATGCTTAATGATATTCGACAATTCTCATTAAAAATTAATTCACTTTAGATTTTAATTACGATGTCAATAGAACTTTATTGTGAATTTTGAGTCATAGTCGGCTTAGAATAAAGACGTCGTGTCTTATTTCCATAACTTCAAAGCCGTGACAAGCACTGGTCCCTTGATTGGTTTGGTTGTGTGGGTAAGATATGAGATTGAATCTCTCTTTCGAATTATGAGATAAATGTTGGTATGGGGTATTCTAATTAATATATATATATATATTTCCAGTGGCGTAACGGAGAATATTAGAACCCCCTGAAAAGTCAGGTTTTGGGCTCCAAGCCCTAATATATACTTGGCGTCATTAAGGCTTTGGACCCCCTAGAATCCTTGAGCCCCCAGAAATGCGGGGGTATGCGTTATGCCCCTGTTTTTTTCAGAGGGAGCTGCGCAATGGTATTTAACTTTTGCAGATCCAGTATATTTTTCCAGGAGCTGCTATCACTATTTAGTGTTGACCCAGATAGGCGATACTAATTTAAATTGAAATATCTAAATTACAAGGTTTTTATCTTTTTCCATCACTCGCTTTTTCTTTCTAAAATGAACAATAGTGAGACTATCACAAACTGAAATACTATACTTCTTATAGCATTTCTTGAAATCCAGTCTTAGGAATTGATCTGGATTTAGGAATCAAATTTTTCTCAATTATCCGAAAAATTTATTTAGTACGTTTTCTTTGAAAATACTTAAATTACTCTTTTTAGAGTTCAAAAACTTTTTTCCCCTTCTCAGAGCCTTTGTAATATTCAGTGAATCAATGCTTTCATATGACTTAAAAAGAAATTTTTAAAAATACCACTATAAATTTTACGGTTTTAGTCTGATATTTTTTGAATTTTTTTGGGAAGAGGGAGGATTTGATTCCACAAACTTGATTTCCATAAGTGACCCATTCTTCTATTTTGGTTTGCGACTAATCATTTTATTAAGCAAATCAATTAAATTACAAAATCATAGGTTATCAATAAAGTTACAAAATACAAATTTGCAAAATTGCTAACGAAACAACATGATTGTTTTGGGTAACAATACGATAATTTAAATAATTGATTAAATTTAACTGACTGAAACTAATTAGTTAAAGAATTACAGTTACAGAGCTACGTTGGCTTCATTTTCAGCGACTTGGGTCAAAACGTTAAAATATTTTTTTTTCACGTTGAACTGAAATTTTATATACACGATTGTTTTGGTTGACAATACGATACTTTAATGATTATTAATAAAAGATAATTGCCACTTGATATTGCGATTTTGTCATACGTATATATAGATTTTTTATTAATTGTAATTATTTAATAAAAAGTAAATAAGTAATAAAAAAGATTTTGACCTTAGTAGGAATTGACTTAATTTTTTTTATATCACTTGTTTTAACTTTGTGCAAAAAAGTGTAAGATGTTCAACACTTTTCTTTCCCCCAACACACAATAAAAAAGTTTGGAAGGGCAAAGGTTATAAAACTGCCAAGAAACACTTTAGAATTAAATGTCTCATGGATTAAATTTGTTTTAAAATGTCTCCTATGAAAAGGATTTGTTTTTAAAATTTATTTTTGCACATAATACAAAGTTTATATTTCCTAGTTTAAAACCAAGTCTAATTATAAATAGTGTTGTAATGTATAAACCAATATGCTTGAAGAAAATTTAATATAATCACTAAAAAGTCTATGTTAATAACGAGTTAATAATAAACATATACTATGCAATTTATGTTTAATTTTTACTATTAGAGTAATAAAGTGGTAATAAAGGAGGCCGCACACATGTTAATGTACTTAAACATGTGACTTTTATGAAATTATTATAGTTTTTGAACAATGTAAACAATTTGGCGCAAAAATTTAAATATTACATTAAAATTGAATTCTTATTTATTTATTATTTTACAAAAAAAAGTTACAAAATAGAATACTTTTGTAATCACATTAGGAACGAACATTAAATAATTTCTCTATAAAAGCGCATATTTGCTGGAGATACAATAGCACAAAAGTATAGTCAAACCATAGAATAAATAAAACAACAACTGGATTTTCACAATGGCCGTTAGCAATACGAGGCGGGTCTGTTAACAGCACATTGCCATATTTACATAAGATAAACCCCCAGCGTTTCTTTTTGTACATAATTGTTGCATCTCTCAGTCAACAGAAACTTATAATAAAAAACGCTTCATTAATATTCAAATCAATATTCAATTGCCATTCATGCAAAAAATACATTTTAACCGGCATGGAATCAGATACAACTACAATAGTAAATAATTAGTGTTTTAGAGAGAGAGTAGAGATCATATAACATGTGTGGTAGTATTGCTGTTTTGCATTAAGTGGCGTTCTAGCATTTGAAAGATACAATTCACCATTCCCACAAGTAGTCATTGAAACATACACACACACACATGCATTCATGCCGTTCTTCTTTAATTCCATTGATTTGAAAACTGTTGTAGTCTATATAATTAACTATTAATTTGTAGAAGTACTAGCTTTTCTGAAGGCCGGACAAGAAACTCACGGAGGCCGCATGCGTCCTTAAGGCCTCCGGTATCTCCACCTCTGGGATGGGATTTTGGTTGTTACTGTCACATTTCGTACGCCTCCCTAATTAGGTGCGGTGTCAAGTTGTTAAAGTGTTTCTTTTTTCCTGCGCAATGTCCAGAATGCCCTCCCTATATTTACAGTGTTTGTCTGGGAATACGTTAGCGTATTTCGTTTACTTATATAGGTCTTGAGAATGTTTTAGAGCAGGGGTGGGCAGACTTTTCCGGGCTACTTCTAATTTTTTCAAGGTGTTGCGGTCCTCCCAGAGTCAGTAGCGCACACAAGGGAGGGGGAGGGGGAAACGGGTATGGACCCTCCCTCATAGCTGTTGATTTTTTTCCCGATTCATTATAATCCCATGTATATAAAGGGTGTTTTTTTAGAGTTATAGAACTTTAAATTGCAATAAAACAACGATGTATTATTCGATTCACATGAATTGTTTTTTATTCGAAAGATAATCTTGTGGTATTACAGTTTAAATATGATTTCTAGCATAGGACTGCCACGGCTAGCTCGGATGTACTCCAATCTGATCGTCCAATTTTCGATGACTTTTTCCAACATTTGTGGCCGTATATCGGCAATAACACGGCGAATGTTGTCTTACAAATGGTCAAGCGTTTGTGGCTTATCCGCATAGACCAATGACTTTACATAACCCCGCAGAAAGTAGTCTAGCGGTGTTATATCGCAAGATCTTGGAGGCCAATTCACAGGTGCAAAACGTGAAATTAGGCGGTCACCAAACGTGTCTTTCAATAAATCGATTGTGGCACGAGCTGTGTAATATGTTGCGTCGTCTTGTTGGAACCACAGCTCCTGGACATCATGATTGTTTAATTCAGGAATGAAAAAGTTAGTAATCATGGCTCTATACCGATCGCCATTGACTGGAACGTTATGGCCTTCATCGATTTTGAAGTACGGACCAATGATTCCACCAGCCCATAAAGCGCACCAAACAGTCAGTTTTTCTGGATGTAACGGTGTTTCGGCATACACTTGTGGATTAGCTTTACTCCAAATGCGGCAGTTTTGTTTGTTGACGTAGCCATTCAACCAGAAGTGCGCTTCATCGCTAAACAAAATTCGCTTATAAAAATCGGGAACAACAGCAATCTCGTTTTGGGCCCTTCCGACGAATCTACGCCTTGCTTGATGATCGTTTTGATGAATTGCCAAACCAAACTGAGAATGAATCACTTGACAGCTGTTAAATCGGTCGCCATCTTGGAAAGTAATGCCAATTTAAACTTCTATACCTGGAAAAAAAACACTCTTTAGTACATGTAAAATGTAATTAAGTATTCATTATGAATAATATTTATTTATTTATTTGTGTTAATTAATTATTCAGTAATATATTTTTTGCTTTGTTTTGTTCTCGACAATCGACAAAATCAAAAATAATACTTTTGGTTGCGTATCGGGCTATGATACGAGAATGGTAGACCTTCAACGCTCGCCCCCCCTGAAAAATTCTTGTTTGCGCTACTGTCCAATGTCGTAGGTGTAGTGAGGTGTTCGGAAAAGGTTATTATAACTTAATGTGTGTATTATTTTAATATTAATAAATTATATTAATAAATTAATTATTATTAATATTTATATAATTAATAATAAATATGTGCTTATCTACAGGACTAAAATAAAAGAAAAAAACAACACTTTTAAAACCGCGTCTAAAACAGAACGCAAGATACAAATTTAATAATAATAGCCACTCATATAATTGTATCAAATTATGTATTTATTATGAAACAAGTGAAACATTTTATCTAAAGTTAGTTTTCGTTCTTATAGTCAGTATAGTCTTAGTCTGCGTACTGTCAGCCAATCTTGAATTTTCCGTACATAATTACTAGCTGGTAAAATCTTCGGGCAGTCACCTGAAAATTTCTTCGCTGTCCACCTGTCGATCGCAATCGACGTAATGCCCACCCCGGTTTTAGAGAATCCATTCTACATTTTTTATAATATAAGCGTAAAAATAGTTGAATTTTATTTTACTTTTAGAACATCTAACGACGTCTTGTCGATACATAAATTAACACAGGTTCAAAGACCGACATGAAGCAGATAGGCGTCAAGAAGTAACTGTACCTTTTTCAAAAATGCAAATTTTTCAACCATTTTTCAATATTCAGTGCTAATAAAATCATCCGTGTTGATCAAATTTCGAAAAAGAATGTCATTTTTTGAACTTACCTGTTATTTTTCTGTCCTTGGAGTGTTAAGTTATTAATATTTTAAAATTCATAAATTATAAAATATATATATTAAACCTTATTAAGTTATCAGAAAGAAACTGAATATTAATTACGATAACTTAAATATCAACTACTACAATTATAAGTGAAGTCATACACAGAAATCGACACGGCTATTTTTTCTGGAAAGTAATAAATGTTTATGGCGCAATATATATATATATATATATATATATATATATATATATATATATATATATATATATGTATGAATTCTGCTATGTGTTAAATAAATCTTTTCCACTAAGTTTAGAAATTTGAGTAATGTTCTGAGCATTATTTGACAAAAAATGAGCATTTCTAAAGAAGCTTGTAATTGAGAAAATTCTAATTGCAATGTGGTTCATGTAGTGACAAGGGGTGCTCTTAAATTAGCAGCACAAAGGAACTGCTCTCAGAAAAAAAATACTCAGAATAATTATAATGGCTTCACCATAAGGTTATAGGATCTTGGAGTTAAGTGGAATTGCAAAGAGTCCGCTGTCTCACAATATTCAAAAATGGCTGAAAATTTGCGATCTTTTATTATAAAATCTGCATAGTTTCAACAACATGTTTATTAAAAAAAATCTAAACAAGCATATCTATATCAAAAGTATTAAATGTATTTCTCTTTTTAAACAATTGTTGATTTTTGTTTCAATAGTTTTCTTCTTATAACTGGTACTAAGAAAAGAATAATTAAATTAAACAAGCAAAAAAGTGGTGTTTTTCTAATAAATATGTGTTTTTTAGGCATAAGTATTTTTGAAACGTTTTCGAACGAGTATCATATTGTTTATTCTAAAAATATGAGCATTTTTATCAATATTAAGACTAGAGTTAATAAAATAACGTCAAAAATAGCTTTCCAACTAAAGAAGTAAAAAAAAGGAACATCAACCCTGTCTATCTTTCCCATTATGTGAAAAGAGACTTTTACTCGACCTTTCAGCATCAGGCCACTTTTATCTGCTTTTAGAAAAGTAAAATGTTACTACAGTTCAGCAAATTTTTTAGGTAATTTTTTTTTCGTCAGATTCTTTTTCAATGAAAAGGAATCTCATTTCTTGAGAAATGTCAAAGCATACTGTGTATTTTATTGTCGCGAGTCGTGAACATTATCAGCAAACTATTGCTATGATGTTATTTAATAGAAAAGGAAATATAGAGTATGTTAACTGCAGTGCGTAATTTAAAAAAAAAGCTGCTGCATAAGAAAATTACTTTTCTTTTATTTAACAACTGTCACAAACATCAAAAGTAAATAACTGCGTTGAAGTAAACAAACATTAAATCATTGCTAAGCAATTTCTAAAATTGTTCAATGAAGATTGAGCAATTTATTTTAAAAGTGATATATAAAAATTAATAGTGATTAATTGTATCTAATTAGTAATATAAATAGTAATATATTCTAAAAGTAATGTATAAACATTCTGAATAGTAAATTTATGTATAAATTTATCATAAGAATTTTTAAACTTATGTGTTCCGAAATGCTGTAGAATATTAAAATAAGTATTTTACCATTGTTATGGAATTTTAAAATCCATTTAATTTTTTTATCTGGTACGTTCGTTATATGCATTTAAGACGTTCACCCAAAATGTATTATTTTTTTTTAATTTCCTATTCAAGTTTTACTATTGGTACATTAAGATTTAATGCGAGTGTTCTTCAACATTGATCAAATTAAAGGTGCTTTTATCATATCAACAATATTGATTGACTTGAGATTGTAGGGGAGAAAATAATGTTTTATTACCGAAATACTTTTTTTCATCATATTTTTACTTACCCAATTTGACTATTTTAGAAAATTTTTTATATTAGGAAATTGTGAAAAAAACCCCACTTTTTTTTCTTATTTGGTAAAATTATTTTTTGTGAACCGAGTTATTCTGAATCAGAAAAGAGTGAGTGGCAGTAGTATTAACGTCGTAATTCAATGCTTCACGAGGGCTGTTAAAGACGAACCTCGTAATTTTGAACAAGGGTCAAGTGAAAAGGATGGCACATGAGCTGGTACCTTCCTCTTCTAGCTTCTATACCACATGCGTAGAAGGATGTTTCAGCTTTGACATATTTTAAATGCACTTCCCACTTGTACACATCGGGTCTTTAGGCACTAGTCTCGAACTCGTACCACTACTGCCATGAGTCCACGAGTACATGACCTAGATAACTTGGGTACCATGGCCACTTAGTTCGGATATATTGTAACACAGATCCGGGGTTCGAGGATTTTATGCCATCAGTCTCAAAGAGCCAGGATATGGGTCAGGAGCGAGGGAAATTTATTGACGAAAAACATTCTTTGAATTACAGGATACAGTACTCAAACTCAGTAAATGTCAGAAGGTCTTCACACCTTATGTAGTGCTCAGATAACAGGATCAGTGTCTATAAAAATTACAGTTATGTTTAAAAATTGTTCGCAAACACTCGTTCATCCTGTTCAACAGCTAAAGTAATAACTAATCGCTGGTAGACTCTTCAATGGAAAAACAAAACGAACTAATCACTAGTCAAAGCCATAGTAACTCAGTTTCGGCTAGTGACTTCCTCTTTATAGGCCTCACGGATCTTGCGAGAAAGATCCGCTTAGGACTAGATAATGGTATTAGTATACTTCTCCACTAATTACCAAAAGAATCCATAGGGTCATGAAATCGCCAATAAGGTCACCAAAATGATCGCCAAAGGTCGTCAACATAACCACTAAAAATGAAGCCAACTTGGCTCTACCTCATTGATTTTGCCAAGTTTTCATTGAATCGCCTTTTTAATATAAGGAACGGTGTTGCTTGCGAATATTACAAATTTAACATAGGCTAAAGCCAAAGACAGGTGTACATCTAGCCCCTTACCACGATGAATTTCGTGGGCCTCGATCTGACTACGTCAGACAGGTGGCATGGGTAACAAAAATAACAATACAAAATTACCATAAAATAAATACAACACAGAGTAATATTAACATATTGTTCATCCTGATATAAATTATTTACACTATTTTAAGTTTTCTTTATACAAAATTCGTAACAATATTGTAACAAAAGAAGCTAATTTTCAAAATTATCTGCCTGAAAAAATCTTTTTATTTTAATTTTCTACTTAAGCAACATTTTTTAATCAGTCGAAATCTATGGCATTGTATTTTTTTACACTTTTTTTTAGCATTTCGATTGAATTGATTTTTTTGCGTTGCAATGTGTTATTTACTTATCGTGTTCTCAACTAAAATGATTGTTTCGTCAATATTTGTGTGGACTGTAAAACTGGTTAAAGAATAAAAAATCAGTCTTTTTCGCAACGCTAAGCCTACTTTATTCGTGCACCCGCTTTTGTTGGGGTACAGCTAGACAATGTCTACTTTTACAAATTTTTTACAGATGGCGCTACAGTGCGCTGATGACGTAACATTCCGCCCGGCGTTGAAATATACAATATTTCAAAAAATATATTTAAAAAATGCAATTTGCTATATACAGTTTACAAAATTACAAATTTACAGTTGCCTAAATGAATTAAATACAAATAAATTCAACATTCTAAAATAAGAAAAAAAATACAATATTCAAAAATAGAAAATACAATATTCTAAGAATATAATATACTTCACATTACAATTTAATTTATATTATTATTTTCTATTGGTAAAAGATACATATTTTTGAGATAGAACGTGAGAACCCCGTGGCAGTTTTTAGTTTAACGACTCTGACCTTACCGTCAGTTCCATAAATAACCTCCAAGATTCTTGCCATTGCCCATTTGCAGGAGGCAAATCATTTTCCTTTAAAGGCACTAAACACCCTACGGCAACATTATTTTTCTCGAACTGCCACTTGTTTTTGTGCTGTAAATGATTAAGATAATCATTTTTCCAGCGTTTCCAAATAGTGTACACACTTTGTTGTATACTGCCACCTAGATAGTCTATTATCTGAAATATCTAAAATTGCGGGCTCAGGTATTGCACTGATAGGTCGACCAATTATAAAGTGTCCAGGAGTTAAAACTTCATATTCATTGATATTATCTGACAATGGTACTAATGGACGTGAATTAAGTATATACCTCAATTTAAATTATTATTGTCTCGAATTCTTCGAAAGTTATTTTACTATTAACTAAAGTTCTATAGAGATGGTGTTTGAATGATTTTACCCCTGCCTCCCACAGACCCCCGAAATTAGGAGAACGAGGTGGGATAAATTTCCACTGGATAGCTTCTGAAGCAAAATAATTTGCTAATGTCTCGTTTTTGTTACAAATTAATTTTATGAAAACGATTTAATTCTGCAGCTGCGCCCTTTAAAATTAGTTGCGTTATCGGACATGAATGTAGAAATGCGGCCTCTACGGGCACATAGCCTCTTCAAAGCTGCAATAAATGCCTCAGTTGTTAAATCAGTCACTGCCTCTAAATGAATAGCCTTTGTAGCTAAAGCATACAAAAATCGCAACATAAACTTTTGAAAATATCCCCTTTCTCTGATTTTTAAATTTTATTTGAAAAGGTCCGCAAAAATCCACCCCAGAGTTTAAAAATGGTGCACTTGAGTTACTCTTTCTGATGGTAAATTTCCCATTAATTGATCTACCCCAGTAGGCTTCTGTCTAAAGCATGCAATGCAATCATGAACTGTTTTTCGTGCAATACCCCTTGCCATTAATGGGCCAAAACTGCATTCTAATTTGATGTACTAAACCCTGAGCACCAATATGAAAACTTCTTATGCATATGCTCAAAAGTAATTTAGTAAATGTATGTTTACTAGGTATAATTATTTGATGTTTTGCTTCAAATGGTAAATCAGCATTACAAAGCCTTCCACCAACTGTGAGTAAAGAATTCTCATCTAAGAAAGGATATAAAGCCTTTAACTTACTTGTTTTTGAAACACCTTTTACCTTTTTTCAAGGCATCGATTTCTGCTTTTAAACTCACTTAATTGTGCTATTTTAGCTAAAAATTCCGTACTCCTCTTTACTTCATCTGCAGTTAGATATTTCTCCTTATTACAAGACTCCTTAGATTTGATGTTATTAATGAACCTAAAAATAAAGCTAAAAATTCTAATTAATTTTATGAAATTATTTGTAACATTAAAGAGTTCATCATAAAATTTTGAAGAACACTCAGTCATTGAAAGAGTCACAGCACATTTTAGTTAATCTCTGTAGGAAGGATCAGGAAAAAGTTGATTGTCCTCGTATTCATCAGTTTGTAAATCTGGACCCGAGAACCACATTTCGTTCTTTAAAAGTTCATCCACATTGCAGCCTCTAGAAATTAAGTCGGCAGGATTGTTCTTGGAGCTAACATGTTTCCAATTTGTCACTAATCTTTACTTTGTATGTGAGACAATCCACCTTTGGATCCCATAGCATACCTAATGTTTTCACTGGAGCATCCTGAAATTCCTTTATCAAACACAGAGGAAGATGCAGATAAATCTTTCAACAGTTCTGGGCTATTTGACACCCATTTGTGTAGCTCAAAACCCCTCTCTGTAATAGTTGAGATAATCTGGTTTGGAGTTTTTTGCACCCTCTAATGTAGACTCTCCAGAAAGAATATCATCCATATAACTATCATTACAAATTACATCTGCTGCGTCAGGAAATTCCGCTTTTTCTTCATCTGCCTAAGGCCCTTAAGTCCTGGTAGCTAAAAATGGTGCAGAAACTGTCCCATAAGTTACGGTAGCTAGCTTGTAAGTCTTGACTGGAGCATCTGCACTAGTCTTCCACATAATTCGTTGTAAATCCCTTTGATTAGGATCAACAAGTATCTGCCTGTACATTTTTTCAATATCTGCACTAAACGCGTACTCGTGTTTTCTAAATCTACTGACTATGGAAAAGAGATCTTGTTGAATAATTCCTCCGTTTAGTAAAAATGGAGTTTAGAGAAAAACCACTTGTTGTTTTTGCACTTGCATCGAAGACAACTCTCAATGGAGTGGATGTCTTCTCTGGTTTGTATACGCAATGATGAGGAATGTAATAGTTAATCTTATCTAATGTTTCATTTTTAATCTCTTCCATATGGCCTAAAAGTGCATATTCATTCATAAATTCTTTATACAAAGTTCCCATTGTATTGTTTTTGTTTAATTTTTCCCAAATACCATTTAGTCGTTTGATCGCATTCTCTTTGGAATATCCTAATAATGTTTCTGCATTTTCCTTTATGGGTAACCGAACTATAAATCTTCCCGTTTTATCTCTTTTATAGGTACTAACAAAATGTTCCTCACAATAAATTTCCTCTTCACTTTTTGTTATTTCCTTAGAATCATCTGGAAGTGATTCCAGTTCAAAGAATTTCTTTACTGTTATATCTAAGCTTGGTTCACTTATTAAACAACAATTGGCTTGTTGTTGTGACTGAGGAAGGGTACCTGTGACTAAGTAGCCAAATTTTGTATTTTGTAAAATTACATTTCCCTCCTGCAAATAATATTGTTCTGGATTTAAAATTTCAAAAATAGTTCACTTCCTATCAATATATCTATTTGACCTGGCATATGGAAATTAGAATCAGCCAGCTCAATTGAAGCTGGAATATTTAAACCGATATATTTAATTTCGATACAGGAATCGCATCGGTAATTTTAGGTAAAAGTGAAAAATTGTACATTGCGTGCAAAAGTATAATCCCGATTTGAAACTTCAATATTAGCTGAATATTTCGATGATTGCGTAATTCCGTTAATGCCTGTTATAGATTGGTTTGCAGACTTAAATTTAAATACCAACTTTCTTGCTATGTCTTCTCTCATAACGCATATCGTAGACGCATTATCTAATAATCCTCTAACTTAATTCTGTATCCATCAGCACTTTTAACAAAAATCATGAATGTATTCAATAAAACGCATTTATTTCCATAAGTCAAAACCGCAACTTCTGGCTGACCTTCAAACCGAGTAGTATTCGAAATGGTCTCTATCCCCCTTTCCCCTACAGTGTGATTTTTAACTGCAGAGCAAAGTTCAGCAGAATCGTGAAGCAATGAATTATGTAATCCCTTTTGCAACCACTAACTGTGCATTTGTATTTAGACATGCAGGCACCATAATGAAGTCTGAGGCAATTTATACAAAGTTTGTTATTGGTAACAAATTTCTTTCTGCACTCCACAGACATATTTTGAAATACAATACATTTATAAAGAGGATGAGAATTTCGACAGAGAATACAAGGTTTAACAGTTATTTTTTACTATTAACTACCAGCGATTTGGCTTTAGTTGACATTGCAGTATTTTTATGGATCATTTTAGTACTAGGAATGCGAGTTATATATATGTTTTTCTAACACGGCACTTCTCTTTTCTAAAAATTTCATAATAGAATCAAATGTTGGAACTTCTGCTGTTTTCAACGAAAGTTCGAATTGTTTTCTAGATTCTTTGTCAACTTTTTGAAGAGTTATATTTATTAAAATTATATCTGATAGATCATTCTGCTCATATTTCAAAACCTTAAGTGCTCTAATGTTTCTATTGATACAATCCATTAAAGCGTAGTTCTTTGGCTGATTCGCTATAAATTTTTTCATAATTAATTATCTCAAGGACATGTGAATCTATCAACTGCCGTTTGTTTTCGTAACGATCTTCTAATGCTTTAAAGAGAGAATCGAAACTATCGCCAGGCGACTCTAAGAGCTTTGCTTCTCCCTTTTAGAGATGCTCGAAGATAGTATAGTTTTTGCGAATCATTCAATTGCTCATTATTACTTATTAAATTAATAAATTGATTTTTAAAATTAGAAAATTCTGCTATTACACTAGAAAATTCTGGCAATGGAGAGAGAGAATTTGAGGTAAGCGGATACTATTTTTACCATTGTCATTTAAATTAATGTTTACATTTTCAGAATTTTTCAAAGAATACATTAAAAGTTTGAGACCTACCTCTGTTGTCTCGATCCGTTGATTTATATCTTCAATGTCCAGCTGAATGATTTCAAGCTTTCGAAAATTTCTATTTCACAATAATCCTCAGTTATTTAATCTAGATTTATCTGTAATTGCTCAATTTTTTTGAGTTTAATTTCGATTTCAGTGACACTTGTATCCTTTGGCACTGTCTTCTCCGAGGTAAAAGCCTCTAACCTAGTTAAAGTTCCTTTGATTGAATCTTTTAAACGATTCAATTTTTCTTCAGTAGTTACGTTGGAGTTATTTTTTATTTTTCGATTTTTTATCCATTTTCTGTGGCTTCGTAGGACCAATGTTTCGTCAATATTTGTGTGGACTGTAAAACTGGTTAAAGAATAAAAAATCAGTCTTTTTCGCAACGCTAAGCCTACTTTATTCGTGCACCCGCTTTTGTTGGGGTACAGCTAGACAATGTCTACTTTTACAAATTTTTTACAGATGGCGCTACAGTGCGCTGATGACGTAACAATGATATTCGAACTGATTACAAAGCAAGGTGTCTCAAAAAGGAGTAAATGTACTTTTTATGGGAAAAAATCCGTTTAATTCAATTTAAGTAGAAAGAAAGCTTCTTAAAACTAAAATCTTTAGCTTTAAAAAACTTTAAAATATTTAAAACTTTTTTTATATACCCCAAACATCTTCCAGTGTGAAAGTGTCTGACTAATAGTTTCTAGGATTTAAAAATTAAAATATAAACTCTAGTAGAAAATTTTTTCATCACTCATATATGCATAACCTTACAAAATTATTTGAAATTATTATATATATTTTCCTCTGAATCACAATTTTAAAATCCCTACTTAAAACACCCCTTTTATCTCGCATTAAATGACTAATACCTATATTTTGACATATTTATTCATAATTCTTAAAATTTTGTGCGATTTATAGAAGATTCCTAACATGCTTACATGTCCCTAACTAAGCAGTTCAAACACTATCCTTAATACATTCTCTGTTATAATTTCTAAAAATATTACGTACTCTAATTCACTTGATTATATTTTTATATAATGTTTTGCCCTCTGTTTTTCAATGTATTTTTAAAATTAAATCAGCATAATTCCCACTCTAGTTTCATTACACTTGAGAATAGCAGATGGACACTTTTCTCATGTGATGTTAAAATAAAAAACATGATCAAAATATTCCGAATTTTAACTGCCTTATCTACAAATCACAAAATGAATTGCAACCACATGGGCACGTTACAGTCATATAATATAGTACACATACGTACGAATTTATGATCTAAATTTTAAGGGAGTGTATAACACATCTAAAGAACATTATTTCTTTTTTTGCACAAAGATTTAGGGTCGTCGGAATGTTGGTAGAAAAATAAGTAAATCTGCGGAAAAGAAGAAGAGCTTATTATTTACATTACTGTGAAATACTTTCTAAGAATGATTTGTTATATCTTAAAGAAGAATTTCAGAGTAGCAGAACGAACTTCTCTCAAACACCATGTTATTAAGTTCTGAAATCCTGATTCTGTTGATAAATGAATGGGTTTTATAAAGGATTATCTTACAGTCCAAAATGTTGTGAATGCATCCATTCTGCATTAAAGAAGTGTGTGTTTCTTCAGTTCAGTTAGAACTTTAAAATAAACTTTTCACTCTATTACTATGTTCTTAGGCACAAAGCTCTTCTTGAGAGCAAGCAAGAAATGTGTCATATATTAACAATTAGCCAGACATAAAAAAACTTCCATTTTGCACATTTAAGATTCTTCAAAAATTTATTCTTATTAAATACTTTTCTCCTTAAGAGTACTGCACAAAACTTAATATCTAAAATTTTAATATGCAAAGAAACAAATGAGATAAACTTCTCGTTTCCGAAAAAAGTTACCGCTAATATCTCGTGGACTATAAACAAAAGGGAATTAAGTTAGCCTTACTCTGTACATGATTCAATAAGAACATCCTACTCTCAATTGGTAAAAGCTATAGCAATTCAGCGTTTAAAAATTTGACTTAGAAACCATAAGATAAAAGTTTTTAAAAACTATTCTGTGTGTATATATTTTAGAATTAAAATTATTTATAAATCTTTTTCAAAGCGAGCATAAAAAAAATATCATTCTTTTGTTTACATATATATATGAATTTAAATGGGAGATTATATATTTATATATATATAATCATTACAAAGGGCTCTAATATGTATATTTTATTGAAACATAATAAGTGAAGCTTACAATAAAAATACGTTGATTAGATCTAAAAAATCCCTTTATGTGCGTGTGTGGGCGTAATTGAAGCTTGCTTTCAGCAATGGTTTCCAATTGAATGGGATGAAGCAGTTAAGGTATCCGACTACGTTCGGAACCGTGATTTTGCAAAAGGGCATAAATGGATAATTTTCATGATATTTAGTGTTACTTAAATTAGAATACATATATACAATTATTTTAAGGACATTTTGCAAAAAAATTATTTAAAGTCAATATTTGGGCAAAAACTAACTTAGAATAATTTTTTTTTCAAAATGTTCTCCTTTTGTGAAAAATGCTTCGATTATAATAATATTTTATCTGTATACAGCTCAGACATCTCTACAAAGACTCAACTAGAATGTTTGAAATATATAACTTAGAAGTGGGTTTATCCATATTTTACGACAACTGAGGGGAGAAATTTTAAGAAAAAAAACGCCGATAATTATTTCAATTGGTTGTAACTCTGAAAATAATGTGAATTTTTCAAATATTATAGTTTCGCCTTTGTAAACAGGTATGAGTTATATAGAGGAAAAATAATATTATAATAGGAGCATTTGTGACAAAAGGAAAACATTTTAAAAAAAGATTATTCTAAGTTAATTTTTTGGCAAAATATTGTATATAAATAATTTATTTTGTCAAAATGTCCTTAAAACAATTTTACACATGTAGTCTATTCTAATTGACACTAAATATCATGAAAAGTATCAATTTATGCGCTTTTTTAAAATACTGGTTACGAAGGAAGTCGGATACCTTAATAATGAATGTGACTTATGAAATAAATGACAAGAAGACTCACTAGCAAAACAAGTAATGGATCTTAAAAAAAAATCAATTGGACTTTTTCAAAAAACATGAGTTTTTTGGGAAGCACAATGTAGAAGAACGAGGAGAGCTATTAATCTCTCAAATATTTCGTCTTATTCAGAACTGTCCTTGATATAAAGTTGAATCAAGCAAATAAGAAAGAACATCCTGGACATTAGGATAGTCAGAATTAAGATATTTTTCTTATATTCTTAAATTGAACTTGCTGGATACAGCATTGTGCAGTCTGTACCTGTATATATTTATGACTGGCAGATACCTTTTTGTCTCCTACTAGAACATTTTGACTGGCATTGCATACATATTTATGGCAGGATTTCTAGGTTTGATAGATTGTACAATAATAAGAGCTCCACAGAATATTTGTGTAGCCGAATGGTCACGAACCGGTGACAGGAATTATTTTTATGGAATTATCGCTCAAAGTCCTCTTACCAATTAATATTCTCCGCTTTGAGGGACTAGTGCCCATTTAATTCAGGGAGATTTGCTACCAGAATGAAACACTGGTAGGATGGGTACGGGTTACTCCCTGAAAGGGATGTTCTTATTAATTTTTTAGTTTGTAGCTCCAGTAGTTCAAAAACGAAACTATTTATCTATAACGCACTTTAAGTCCTCGCATGGCTCTTACAGGGTCGAGTTTCACAAAATCCGTTCATAGCAGATCTCTACTCTATAAGAGGTTCATGCGTACCAAATTTCAAGTCGGTAGGCTTGAGAGTTCCAGAGATATCGTGAAGAGTGTATGAGTCGCTTTTCTCCTTTATTTATAGGCTCATTCGCTACCAGACCGACAAACTTGCAGAGTGTGTAAGGGGTACAGTGACGGCATACAGCCAAAGTTTGATGTCCGATGCCCCTAAATACCCTCCGCGTACACAGGGAATACGTGATTGTTAAATCAGTGGGTCTGAAAGCCTTGTGAGTGATCACAGTAATAACCGTGGGTACAGGAGGCTGGAGAATGTGTGACGGGCTCACGCGTCTTTTCTTTAACATGTCCTTTGGGTTATTTGGGCCAGAATTAATGGCAACTCTTTTCCAACAAGTGTGAATGAAAAATGCAAATGAACAAGCTTTTAAATATCGGAACTTAGAGTGAACGAGAGGGCAATGTATGGCAATTTGTGATAGTGGATGGAAATTGGCAGGTAGTTGATGTCTAATAGAGGAATCGTGATTCAAGTCTGAATGAGCTTTACGTGACTGTGATTAGAAGTTATAACTGATCGAATATATTTAATTCAAGTTTCAAGTTGCACACCAGTGCATACAAGTAAAGAATATTGATCATAAGCCAATACACAGTGATTCTCCAAGCTATAATAAGGTAGGATTGACTATTTAATATTAGAATCACTGATTAGGCGGTTCAGTTATTGATAGTAGTCTGAATTAGATTAAGTCTTATTAGCTAAATATATATATTGTGTGTTGTGTATTTTGCCATCGTAAATTCTCTCATATTAATTGTAATTTAATTTGTTAAAGGTTTAAGTTGAATATCTTAATAAAGTCATATTAAGATAATGTTTGATTCTAGTTCTTTCGTTAATCCTACGCCTCTGGCTCATTCTGATACTTCGAGAGATGTTCTCCCAAGGGGAGGAAAATCCCAAATGTTTCCCTCCCTTCCAGTTTCATGCCTAAATTATGGAGGTGGAGATATTGGTGGCATCATCTATAGTACAGAAGTCGAACTTCTCTTAGGCTACGACTACTTTCTTTCCTACCCTTTGGGAAGTACACGACTACAACAGGACAAGGGAACATGGCTGTATTATGAACTCCATGAACTGGGTTTCTCGCTGTGCACAACAGACTCGTGTTGAACACAACGTGAGTACCATCCAACTTTGCGTCGCACGATGGATTCAGAAAGGTCTACGGCTCACCGAAGAGGAAGTGATGCTTACAAACCAGCGTATTTACCCATTGACTATCGGAAACCTTTTATCTAAGTCACCTGATATCTGGAGGCAGTTGCCTCAAGGAGCCTATGGAGCTATGTCCACCCAAGCCATAAGCAGCAGATTGCGTGAATAATAGTTACGTGCACAGATACATGGAACAGAAATACAGTTGACCGCACAAATCAAGGCTAGACTTCTGAATTGATGGCGTTATCATCGAATGACATTCAGTATTCTTCACGAATGAATCTCGTTTCTGTTTGTGTAGGAAGGATGGCAATCGACAGGTATGGCGTTGAGCCGGAGAATGATACGAACCTACACATTTCGCCGAACGTCAAACCGGTCTTATTCCACGCACTACAGTGTGTAAGGGGAACACTGTTTGATAACAGGACGCCTCTGGTACACATTGACGCTTTGTCTGACAGCGCATCGCTACGTTACACATTGTACATCCTGTGGTTCTGCCTTTGCTGCAGGACACACCCAACATGGTATTTCAGCAAGATAATTTCCAGGTCACCTGTCGCACGGCAAACTCTTAACAGCCTTACTGGTTTGGTATCTTTACCTATTCGACAAGCTCTCCAGATCCGAATCCGATGGGACACCTGAGGACGTGACATAAACCTAGGACCTCTAGAGAAACCCGTCGATGGTCTAGGTATACTAGCAAATGTGGCTTGGAAATGGTTACCTCAAGCAACGATCAATAAACTTCATTCCTTCTTCAGAGGCTCGACAGCGCAGGGTGGGCCTTGGCTTTCTGAAGAAGCCTTTTCCACACCAGCCTTCTTCCTGTTAGTGTTCTAAAATTCTTAGTTTTCAAATTTAGGAGATTTTTTTCTAGGTCATTAATTCATCTAATATTTGGCATGCCCGTGTTCTAATTGGTTGAGCATTGAAGACTTTTTTAGTGGTGAGGTCTTCGTTCATTCTGACAACGTGACCTTCCCATTTATTTCGTTATTTTTTGATGAAGTTAACAATGTCAGATTCATTATATGATTGATAGAGCTCGAAAATTGACCCCCTTCACCACGTTTCATTTTCTAGTAATTGTTCCAAAAATAAATCTTGAAATCTTCCTTTCGTAGATACTTATCATGGTTTAATCTGTTCGAAACATGGGCCAAGTTGCACATGTATAAGATAATATTGATTTTAAAAGACTTTTATACAATAGAACCTTTGTTTTCTGTTCGATTAAAAAATTCGATTTCATATATTTTTGTATTCCATTAAGACATACGTTAGCCATAATAGTTTCCTTTTGGATTTTAGAAGTAAAATCGTTTGATTAATAGACCAAATAATAGAAATCCTCAAACTGCCCGAGGAGGTCACATTAAATACTGAATAAATGGATTTATAATGACTTTAATTGTCTTTTTTATTTAATCATTTCAATAACCAACTCACAACTGATATATCTGAAATTTAAATAACGTTACGTTCATTATTCCATGGTGTTGCAATTTCACTTTCAAGGAGTTTGTGAAAGAGAAAAATTACAAATACCTCCACTCCTGATAAATATTTTTTATTACATTTGAAATCATATTTAATATTAGCTTCTATTTCCCACGATTATAATTATTTAAATTTCAATTTTGTTCATTTCAAATTATTTTCAAAATTTGTCCCCTAGCTACTGGCTTTGAATATATTTTCACTTAAAAATGTTTTCCAACAGTTTGGTTAAAAAGTTAGAAAATCATACATTCCATAATTTATCTCAATACTTGTCTCTCTCTCTCTCTCTCTCTCTCTCTCTCTATATATATATATATATATTTATATATATACATACTAGGGGACCCGACAGACGTTGTCCTGTACACACATCTTAAATTCAAAAATTTCAAATTTTTATGAATAAGCTTTAACAATCTGGAACGTTTTGAGTAAAATTTGTATTAAAAAGTTATTACAATGTAATTATGTGCCAAGTTTTATACTTCTGGGTTGCTTAGAAGTGAAGCATACACACAAACTATTCCCGATAAGAATTAATTTTAAATTAAAAAAGTTTAATAATGTGAGTAATTAATTAGCTACACAAATAGATTGTAGGTTAGGATAATTGTTGTCAACGCACGTGTAAATTTAATAGAAAATCATGTAAAATACTCACTTCTCTCAATTGCATACTAAATTTGGAGAATGTATAGTTTTTTATGCACACTTCAAAATTCTTCAAACAATAATTACATCTGAATGTAATAATTTGATTAACACATGATTTATTTCAACAAAATAATAACACGAAGTGACAAAATATTTTCCTGAAATGATCACAGCACCAACTGTTGGGACCAACTTGAATTATAATAAAAATTTTTGAATATTCGATACTGCGATCATAGCGAAGTCTGCCGAATCCAATATAAAACATTCCAAAATCAACAATTTATAAATAAAAAATTAATTAAATGAACATTTTCAAATTGAATTTTAAATCAAAACCATTCTCGAGTCCACTGGAACAGACAAAAACTTTCATCAAAATCGGTCCAGCCGTTTAGGAGGAGTTTAGTGACAAACACACGTACAGAAGACTTTTACATATAAATCTCTCTCTCTCTTCTCTATATCTCTTTATATATATATATATATATATATATATATATATACCTATATACTAGCTACAAGTACCCGGCCTTGCCCGGGTTTAAAATAAGGTTTTCTGTAGAAGCTTACAAAACTGTTTATTTGCATGCAATAAAAGGGTACATTTATCTTAAAGCATTGTGATAGGCAACATTTTTGGCGGTTGCATTTGGAGTGTGTACAAAAATAATTTCCTGTCTGCCCACTCTAGAGCAGGCCACATACAACTGCCCATGAGAAACGCATGGTGTCTGCAAGTCTTATACTCTTCCCCTTTTTCTCAGAGGCATGACTGTAGCCAAAAATGACAATGCATTCCTATGAATGAAAAAAAGGAATGGAATGGAATGCAGTAAGTAATGTGATATTTGTTGCAGTATTTGCTTGCAGTAAAGTAAACTAACAAAGAAGTATTGCAAATTACTTACCGCTTTTGTTTAGTAAAGTTTTCTCTAAAATGAACCCATGTCTCAGAACATGCACATGTAGCAATCTTTTTAGCTGGAGGAGGCCAGAGTGAGGTGGGATGGAATCAAACCTATTTAAGAACCATTCCCATGTAATTTTGTGAATGTGTACCAAATTTCACGTTATTTGGTTGTCTGGATCTTGGGTTATAAGAAAACAGACAAAAAAATGCGTCATATGTATATATAGATATAGATTTGTTTGAATTCTTGTGTATTACTTTTGTAAGCTTCATGGCATATTTTATGGTGTACCATTCTTTTAAAGCTGACTGTGCCACAGCAACATTTAGCTAGGTATAGCTAGTTATAACATAAAATTAAATCTTAAAAATATATCAAAAATAAAAGAAGGCTCAATATTTTGATTAAATCAGTATAAATATTTTCGTACAAACATAATATATATACTGTAAAATATTTACAATATTTATATACATCAAAAACAAAATTTTAAAAATTGCCAAACACAGATAAAAAAACATATCTAAGGAAAATACCACTGATTAATTTTGCCAAAGACATCGCAATGTAAAAAAAAAATTATTTGCAGTACATAATCGCCAAAAAAAATGTAAGTACTAAAATATAAAAAAAAACAAAAATTATATAATAAATTAATTAAGGATTAGTGGAGGGAAAGATAAAATAGGCTAAGATAATACTCATAATAATTCCATATTGGTAGGCTACTCATTTTTGGCATGACTTTAAAATCATGCCAAATTGGTGTTGTGGCCAGTCTAATGTTATAGTAATGTACAGAATTAAATGTACCTATATATTATCGCAACCTATTGGTGACATTATACAAAATGAAACACATGATTGCCAATTCAACGCATACAAAGTTGTGATTGCAAAAGTGAGGAATTGTCTTGAACGTTGGCGACTGTGCAATAATACGTAAGTACTAAATAAAAAAAAATTATCCAAAGTATATATATCCCGAGCATAAAAATAAATTGAAAAATTAAGTACAATACTAACATTAACTGACATAAAAAGAACTGAACTAACTTTATCTATGCAAAAGCATGTGATTTGAAAAAATAAGGTACATATAACCGCAACCTATTGGCGACATTATATGAAACGAAGTACATGACTCACAATTCAGCATACATATGACATGCGAAATCGGGGTTCCAACTTCGCAAGTTATTTTGAACATTGGCGATTGTTAGGATAGTACAAAAGTACCAAAAATAATTTACCTTACGACTACCTGCTTCCTCAACAGATATTTAAGCCATTTGTCTGTTTTACTCATTATCTGATGCCTATTCCAGTTTGATATGTAATTACCACCAACACGGATTTTGCTTGGGCAGTATGATGACCCAAGTTTGATTTTCTGCAAGGCTATTTTATGCACTGAAGCCAATAGTATACCCTTAAAGGTTAAAATAAAGACACATAAAATTGCAAAATATTATTAATTTTATACTATCCAAAACAGCTAACAAAAACGGAATTAATATACTTATGTTCTAATCGCAGTAATAAGAATTAAAGTACCATTATCAGTAAGATGTTTTAGTTTGCCAAAGTTATAACCTTTGCATTCTAAAGAAATAAATAAATTCTCCGAAAAAATAGTGAAATTGTAAGTTGTAATTTGTATGCAAATTCATATACATAAACATCCCGAGATAATACCTAAATGTTGCCAAAACAACAAAACAAAATTTTTGTTGTTAGAATAATCCTTAAAAAATGATATATTCGAAAAATAATCCTAATTAAATATCAAAGAATAGAAAAATTGAATAAATATTCCAACCGATAAACATAGCTACTGTAAAAATATGTAATAATCTTAAAAAACTGCATGTAAAGTACAAATTGTCCACTTAGTGAAAAACGTGACATCATATGACGTAATAACACTGGAAAATCACATAAAAATTAATTTTTTTAAAATTCGGAAAGAATTATGAACGCTAAACCTATTTAAAAACCTTCCTCGTGTAATTTTGTGCACGTTATTTGGTTGTCTGGATCTTGAGTTATATGGGAACAGACAAACAGACAACAAATGCGTCTTATATATATATATATATATATATATATATATATATATATATATATATATATATATATATATGTATATATACATATGTATATATATGTATATATATGTATATAGATCTATAAATATAATCCAATATAAAAATTCAATATATAAATATATATATATATATATATAAATATACACATATATACATATACACAAATATATAAACGAAAATATAAAAATAAACAGATAGTTATAAACCTAAGACAACTATAAATAGGTAGAAGGCAAAGTAGTATAATGACAAACTCCTGGCCATAGGAACCAGGATTGCAGGTTTAAACATGTTTTGCGGTCAACCAACCTTCACCTGTAATTTGTCATACTATGTACCAAGAGGAAAGGAAAGAAATTATATATGTGGAATTTAAATATTAAAAAATCATTAAACTAAATAACATATGAACAAAATCATAACCTACTTTTATTCGGAGTGTAGACGATGGTCGGGAGTACATCAATAAGTAATGTGTTCCCGCGAAACACGAGGGAATGAGAGCTGAACCGCATAAAATTAATTGCGATACCCTATTAAGAAATTTATATATATATATATATATATATATATATATATATATATATATATATATATATATATATACTATTGAAAAAATCATTAAAATAATATTCATACAAAAATTAGTGTAAAATATAAAAGAAACACAAAAAATATATTATTAAAATATTAAATTTTATATACATATAAATATATATATATATATATATATATATATATATATATATATATATATATATATATATATATATATATATATATGTATATATATATATATATATATATGTATATATATATACATATATATGTCAATATATATGTATATACACTCAGGAACATTGAAAATAGTGACCCAAGAAGAAAGCATCGGATTAAAATGAAATTTAATACACAAAACGACACAAATGAGAGCTTCACTTGATCTCAAAAGCAAGACAATTAAATGAATACAGTGTGTGCAACGACACAAATACTGGGCAACTTCAATAGCACGTTGGGCCACCTCCTACTGCAATACATGACGCCACACGGTCCGGCATTGAGTTGATTAGTCACCTTATGTTGGCCTTAGACAGATGGGCCCACAAATTTTGATCAGACAACTCTAAATCATATACAGAGTGACACGATGGCATATGCCGTTTTAGCTAATCCCACACGTGCTCTACAGGGGACAAATCGGAGGAGTGGGTCGGCCATGGAAGAGTCTGAAAATGACGTAGGAAGTCTTGAGCAAATCTTTCTGTATGCGGATGAGCATTGTCTTGTTGAAAAATTTTGCCCCTGGTAGACCATTTAGGAAAGGTCGTACATGGGGTCGAAGAATATCATCAACGTAACGTTAGCCCTTTAAGGTTCCACGCATCACAATTAAAGTGTGGGCCGTGGGTAGCCTAGTGGTTAGAGCATCGGACTTCAGACCGGAAGGCCTGGGTTCGATGCCCGATGCCACCAAACACCTCCGAGTACACGGAGTACGTGCTCGTTAAATCAGTGGGTTCGTAGTCTTGTGGGCTTAATCACGAGCGCAGGGACTGGAGAATATTTCCTCCCTTCAGTCTAGATGCAGAAATTGTGGAGGTGGAGATAGAGGTCGTATCGCCATCTATCGTCCCTTCGGGGAACTTCGCCGAGCTAAAATCGTACTGTCACCTGTATGGTGCTCAAGGCCAACGACAGGCGTACCTCTAGCCCATGCCACGATGAATTTCGTGGGCCTCGATCTGACTGCGTCAGACAGGTGGCATCAGAAAACAACAACAACAACAACAATTAAAGTGTTCCGGCTATTATAGACTATGGCCCACCAGACCATTACACAAACTGTGCGGGCAGTGTGACGTAGAATAGTGTGGGGGGAATTGTACCGCTCACCAGGGTGCCTCCACACCCTTACACGGTCATCATCTGTCCCCAGAACCGTTTGCCAATCTGTGACATTCCATATTGATCTTGCTTTGCGCCACTGTAGACGCAGTTGCCGATGTTCCGGTGTTAAAGGGAGTGCACGGAAAGGGCGCTTGCATTTAAGATTTGCTTCTGCAAGGTATCTGGAAATTGTTTGTGGAACAATTGCTACGCTTACGTCTGCTCGTATAGTTGAACGAGTCACTGTGGGGTCCGCAAGTGCTTGCTGCACAATCCTTCGATCCTCTCTCCTGGTGGTCTTCCTGGTCGCTCCAGACCCGGTTTTCCACGCGTGGATACCTCCTCGTGTCCACTGCTCACAACAATTTCTAACGGCACACTCCGAACGATCCACCTGTCCAGCAACACGGCGCATCGACCAGCCTGTAATATTCATCCCGATGATCAGGCCTCTCTCAAACTGGCCTAATTGTGAGAATTGTCTTCTAGTACGTTTACCTGGCATGTTTCGCTGACCCAAGTCTTCCTACAATCGGCGGGTAATCGTCACGTTTATGAATCTTCGAATTTGCGCTGGCTAATATAGCACCCTTCTCCTGATTGTAGCGCCACCTCGGTGTGTATGAGTATGCATATTGGCACAAAATTGAATCATTTGCATATCATATTACGCTGTACTTATTTGCAAAGTTCCGCGGTTGTACTTAGCTTTCTTCTTGGGTCGCTATTTTCAATGTTCCTGAGTATACGTATATATATATATATATATATATATATATATATATATATATATATATATATATATATATATATATATATATATATATATACGTATACATATACGTATATATAGTATACGTATATATATATATATGTGTATATATATATATGTATATATATATATATATATATATGTATATATATAATGTCATCATCTATGAGATTGAAACAAACTCATAGACGATGTAAATAAACTAAGTTAAGAGAGGAAAGAGAAAATTGCCCAGTGTAATTTATGACGTTGGAGTGTATATCTAAAAGCGAGAAATATCACATTACTAAATTCGAAATAAATGTCGAAATCTAATGTCATTTACATCGTCAGATACAGACTTCAATTCAGATATTTACACAAGAGTTTCAAATTCTTTTTCTCAAACATATACATCAAAGCAAAACTGCATGTATATTTCGAAATCCACTTTTGTTTATTTTTGTGAAAATGGAAACTGATTTAGGTATTTTATGAGTACATTCAAATGCATTTCTTGGATGTCTCTTCGTCGTTTTCCGGATGGTTGGTTTTGCTTTCTTTTAACTGAAAAAGGGTTTAGACTTAAACTGGAAAATAGAATGGTTTATGGTATTTTAAAGCTTTGGAAGGATGAAAAGAAATTCCTCTTCCTTGAAATTTTATGAAAAGTCATATTATATTGGTTATAAAGATAGAAAATTAACATTTAAAGAAAATTGTCATGAGGTAAAATATTTCATTATAAATTTAATATTAAAATTTCAAACTTCAAAGTAATTTCGTAGAAATCTCATTGTAAGTATATAATATTTTTTTAATCGAATTGCTTTTCGTGTTTTAATATTTAGATTTCAAATGGCAGTACAATGGGTTGAATCTTTCATCACCAAAGGGCGTTGCGATCGTTGGCCGATCATCACATAATTATCAAGTGATGGGAGGCCGCCGGTCCCCGAGATACAATTGCAGTTTTTATATTTGCCATGTTTACAGGAAACGGGATTCTAAGGATTTTGGGCACTGGAAAATTGATTAATAAATACAATCAAAACACAATGTCACACAATAAGAAATTTTTACATGCTTAACAGATGAACTAAGATTATCATTCGGTGACATAGCATCTCGTTTAAATTCAAACTCACAAGGAAATAAAAAAAAATTTTTTTTGAATAAAATTAATTTAACAACACAACATTGTGTCTAGGAAAAGAAAAGATCACGGTACCAGATGGTGCAAAGGAAAAAAAATTTCGACGGCTGGTCACGGTACCAAAATGATGCGATGCTATTTTAACTTCGTTTAAATTATTATATCTTTGAACCCAGTTTCCTAATTTCACATCGCATCATGACGTAAGTTAAAATTAAACACCAATCTTCTATAGACAAATTACTGTATACTAAATTAATAGTCCGATCGTATAGAGGTAAACAATTATATTTATTGATTAACATACTGAAAACAACGTTAAAATTTACAAGAGTGGTACTTATCTGAGAGGAAAGGAGTGGACGAGGGGTTGACCCCGGGCTGAGAGTTCTCTTTCAGATGGGAGGTTTTTCTGGCAGACGTAAGAGGGAGGCCACCTAGAATTCACGCGCCAACCCTTTTAAAGGTCGACCGCACCACTCGAAAACATCCGCCTCGAAATTCTGGCGGTAAATTTTACCATTCCAATTGGCCAACAAATTAACTTAAATAATTTAGATGATTTACAACCAGACAATACGGAGGTTAAAGTGAGTGAGTGAAGATTAACGTCGCACTGTTCAGCTGCACGAGGGCTTTTGGCGACGGACCACGTAATTTTGAACCATGGTCAAGTGACGTGGACGACACCTGAGCTGGCACCTCCCTCTCCTAACTACCACACCACACCAACGGGAGGACGTTTCAGCTCGACAGATTTAGCGTGCATCGCTGCCCTACACGGCGGGTCTTTAGTGGTACTGGGCTCGAACTCGTGACAAAGCCAGCCACGATCCGATGCCCATACCACTCGGCTACCGCGGCCTACGGAGGTTAAAAGTATTGTTCCAAGTCAACGGTATAATTTAAGGGCCCGTGCAGGCATTTCGGCTTATTAATTCACTTATCGCGCTAAAATTTGTTTTGAGGAAACTGAATTTTTTTTTTCATTTTTTACGCTTCGTCACTTAGAGAGTACACACCTAGGAACGGTACCTGTTTCATTGTTGCACCTTGTTTTATGTCATGTTTGATGTTTTAGTGAGACAAAATTTTGTACTTAGTTATTTCATGAATTTTAGCTCAATTTTTTTTATGAAATTTGTTTCATGTCTTGATTTGATGCTTAAATGAGATAATGTTATATGTGGTTAATATCAATTTTAGCTCTAGATAAAATATTTTTTTTGATGCTATGTGTTTTATGACAATATATAAATTTTGTTGTTTGTAATAATATTGATATTTAATTTTGCTATGCGATTCATGTATGCACGTTAATTTTAATTTTATAAACTTTAAGCTTTAATTCATGTTTGCAACAGAAATCAAATTTTGGGGTCTTTTGGACACCTGTCACGAAATTTGAATGTTGTTACTGTATATAAAAACTTGGCATTTTCATTAATCAAATAATTTTATGTTGCGGTTATTATCTAGTATTTAATTTTTTTTATATACAAAAGGTTCCTTGCTTGAAAAAGTTAGTTCATCCTGACTTGATTGTGTATAACTGTGTGCTTCTCTTGTTAAATTTTGAGTTTGCATACAATATTAATTTTTTTTAGTAGCGGTATTTTGTCAGAAGCAATTTTAGTGATAAGTTGTGTTGGTGTATTAATTTTAAGTGCCTGTGTATTACTGAATAATGATATCTTTGGAATTTATGCTTGTTAAGATATGGATAGAGGTGGTTGTCTGAATTTTTCCTTAAGAAATTATGTTGAAATTTAACTTTGTTTTGCTCAAGTTGTTTTGTTCTGTCATATGATTGCTAATTTTGATTTAAAACTTTTCTAGTCTTTCGGTTGAGTGTTTCAATGCTAATTTAACTTTTTTTGTGTGTGTTTGTCTTGCCATAGATTTGGAAATTTTTTGTTTGCTTAGGGCTCCAGTTAAATTGTGGTTTGGTTAAATGAATGTGCAGTCAATAATTTTGTCTCGCTTGTGTGCTAAACTGTACTAGGAATTGAATGTTTTGTTTGATGTCGATATAGTTCTGTTGGTTTAGGTTAATTTTTTTTCTCATGGTAGCGCTTGGGTACATCATTGAATTGAGTATTGATATTAATTGAGTTTTTTTATGGTTTTGGATTTTAATTGCAGTTTTGTATTGTTATTTGGAAATAAGTTTATGGTCAGATAATGGTATTGCTAAATTTTATGTTTTGTGTACGCGTAGTTGTGTTAGCTTTGAGTTTGGTTTTGGCGAATAGGAGAATTTTGATTTAGTATTGTTTCAGTTTCAGATATTGAGTTTGATAATTTTTTTTGGTTTGAAAATGTTGAAGATGATCAGGTGTGAATTTTGTGTTTGTTTTATTAATTGTTGAAGGAGTTAGATAAGTTTGAGTTAAGGATTTTGTAGAATATTTGAGAAAGTTTTTCGAAGGAGATAGATAAATTTTAATTTGATGAATTTGTTGAATAATTGTGAAAGTTTTTTTTTTTATGGAGATAGATAAGTTTGCGTCCAAAAGTATGTGGTAAATTCGAAAAATTTTTGATATGGAAATGGAAAATTGAGTTATAATGATTATGCGGTATATTTGAGAAAGTTGTTTTGATGTAGAGAAGGTAATTTTGAGTTAAGGATTTTGTGCGATTTCGAGTAAATAAGTTAATGAACATAGATAAGTTGAATTAATGATTGTGTGGTATATTTAAGAATGTTTTGAGATGAATCTAGGAAAGTTCAAGTTGAGGATTATGTGAGATTTTGTGTAAATAAGTTGATGGGCATAGATGGGTTTTAGTTAATGGTATTGTGGAGAAGTCGATTAATTATTTTGAAGTTGCAGATAAGTTTAGTTAGTGTTATTGAGGTACAGGATATGAATGATCTGAGGTAAAGGCATTTTTGAATGATTGAGGAATCATTTTAAGGTTACTGAGAATTTTGGGTTAATGTTATAGAATGATATTTGAGTAATTAATTCGATGATTATCGATGAATTGAGTTAGCGGTATTGTTGAAAATTGAGGATCTTTGTAGTTGTTTTTTGTATATTTGTTGCGAGTATAGTGAAATATTAAGATGAGTTCTTTTTTATTATTTAGAATTGATACATTGTATTACATGGAACGTTAAAAAGTTATGTTGATTAGTGAAGTGATATTTTTTGGGGGGAATTATGTTTAATTATGTGTAGCACTTGCAATAATTTTTTTTGTTTTAGTTAAAATTACTTTACTCTGTTTGTGTCGCCTCATATGTCATGGGTTGCGTTATCAATTTTATGTTTATAAATTTTTTTCTGAAATTTTCAACTGCATTTGCGATTTCTGGAATTCATTTCCCAATATGGAAATTCGCATGTATTTGAATGTAGAAGAAATTGTTTTTTTTTCTCTCAAATTTTTTTAAAAGTATTAATCGATATAGTTATTTTTTTTTATAATCGGATTTGCATGGGTTTTTTTTCCCTTCTGCCTTTGTAAACATTGGGGATGCATCCTGATCAAATGCACACTCATAGTTTGCAATTCTAAATTTAATCGCAATTTAATTTTATTAATTTCAAATTGTAACCAATGCTTGTAGTGAATTTTTTAAATTTCTTAGGCTATTAAGCATTCTTATAGGTTATAAATTTTTTTTTTACCGTGTACACTATTCGCATCAATTTATAGATTTTAATTTGCAAATGTGAATTTAATTACATTAATTTTTTTTAACTTTCAATCGTAACCAATGCTTGTAGTGAATTTTTTAAATTTCTTAGGCTATTAAGCATTCTCGGAGGTTATATATATATTTTTTTACCTATGCACACCCGTCGCTTCAATTTCTAACTTTTAACTTGAAATAATTTTTTTTAACAAAAGATTGTAATCATTGCTCTTAGTGAACCATTGCAATTTCTTATGCTTTGAGTACTGTTAAAGGTTAAAATAATAATTTTTTTTGGTTGTCTGATACATGCACATCATATTAGTCGTGTCAGGATTTCGATGTTATACGATTATGAGGTGTCTGTTTCTTAGTGCCACGTTTGTATTTATTATATATGTTTTCACTTGTACTTATTTCTTATCACAAAGTATATTTTCGATGCTCGTATGTGTGGTTATTGTGAGTATCGAAGCTGTTATATATGCAATTTTTGAATTTACTATGCGTTACTCGTCTTACTTTTTTTATTATTTAGTGGCACATGATTCTTTGTGATTATTCAATTATTTCTATTTGTTATTTTATGCATGTTGTCCTTGTGAATTGTTTGGTGACTCATTCGACAATTATTTGTTCGTAACATGATTTTAATTGTAGTTGTTAGTAGTTGAATTTTTTTTTTTCTTTTTCACTCTCCTCTCGCAACGTTTAAGGCATTAGGATTAACATGCAGTTATCTTGTTGGTTTTTTTGTGTGTGCAAATTTTTTGTTTAATAATTTTTTTTAGCCAATGCTTCTTGAATTTTTTTTTACGTTTGAGTGATTGGTGGACGAAATGGGAACCTCGGGTATCTGAAAGCCCTGTGGAAGAGTGGGAAATTTTGTTCTCCCTATTTTATATACTCTACTGATGCTGGCTCTCCTACGAGTGTGTTCGTGTTTTCTCTCTCTCTTTCAGGGCATCAAGCCATGGTTGTTTCATGTGCATTGGGTCTAGTTTGCATCAAGAGAAGAACCCCTACGAGAGTCAGATCTTCGGATGTACCCCTTGCACCACCAGAAGAACTCCTACAAAATTCAAACAGCACCGGGTTACTACTACAAGGCTGAGGAACTGTTACGCTAAAGTTTCACCAAGATTAGGACGCTCCAGACATCGTGTTTCTTGTTTTTCTCCCTTCGAGACGTGGACAGCCGTCCGTGACCAGGAGTCCATGAACCAGGAGTCCGTGAGTGCCTGTTGAAAGGAAGACGAGTCTGTTGGAACTGCTGATATATATTTTTTTGCACTTCGATATGGACATTTTCCTCAATGAATTTTTTTTGTGTTGTAACTGCTGCTGCTATTACATTTTTGATACGGACATTTTCCTCAATGAATTTTTCTTGTGTTGGAACTTTTGCTGCTATTGCATTTTTGATACAGACATTTTCCTCGATGAATTTTTCTTGTGTTGGAACTGCTGCTGCTATTGCATTTTTGATACGGACATTTTCCTCAATGAATTTTTTTGTGTGTTGGAACTGCTGACGCTATTGCATTTTGTATTTATATTTACTATAATGAGTTTTTTGTGTTTCTTTATTTCTAGTTTTGTTAATCTGAAAGAGGGGAGGAGTGATGGGAGGCCACCGGTCCCCGAGATACAATTGCAGTTTTTATATTTGCCCTGTTTACAGGAAACGGGATTCTAAGGAATTTGGGGTGTGCCTCAGTTCAACGGACTCTATGGCGGGCAAAGCTGTATCCTTGCACAGCTTGTTGGCCAATCGGAATGGTAAAATTTACCGCCAGAATTTCGAGGCGGCAGGTTTTCCGAGTGGTGTGGTCGACCTTTAAAAGGGTTGGCGCGTGAATTCTAGGTGGCCTTCTCCCTCTTACGTCTGCCAGAAAAACCTCCCAATTGAAAGAGAACTCTCAGCCCGGGGTCAACCCCTCGTCCACTCCTTTCCTCTCAGATAAGTACCACTCTTGTAAATTTTAACGTTGTTTTCAGTATGTTAATCAATAAATATAATTGTTTACCACTTTACGATCGGACTATTAATTTAGTGTACAGTAATTTGTCTATAGAAGATTAGTGTTTAATTTTAACTTACGTCATGATGCGATGTGAAATTAGGAAACTGGGTTCAAAGATTTAATAATTTAAACGAAGTTAAAATAGCGTCGCATCACAAGTTAACAACGACAGATAATCGTATTACACTTATGGTTGTATGATAACGATCAATTTTGCTTACATTCAAATTTTATATTCTTTTAAGTTTTTTAGTATTCTAAATATTTTTATATATTTTCTAGTGTTTTACTTTTCGTATAGTTATTAAATATATACATAGTTTTAGATAACGGTATTAGCTTTGAGCTTAGTTTGTACTTTTGTTCTTTGACCTCATGCCTTGTGCTATTGTATACTTTTAGGTTTAGTAATTAGATTGCCATCTACATTGTGTTTCAAAGAATTATGAATTGTACAAATAAACAAAATGCTTTATACTTAAAAATTAAGTGTTAAAGTATGGAACAGGAAGAGGAGGGGGATGAGACTTGGCGATGTCAATTTTTTTCGGTGAACGGAATCGATCGCCAGGCAACTTAATTTAGTGATTGGTGCTTTTGGCGACCGGAATCGATAGCCAAGCTACATAATTTGACGATAGGTGTTCCGAGTATTTACAATTTGTAATTTCACAATAAAAATAAAGAAAAATTCATGTGAATTTTAAAAAAGTATTTATAACGCTATCAGTAATGCATAAAAAGAAAAATTGTATTGTTTTTTTAAGTTAAAGAAAAGAAAGTATTTAATTTTTTACATGATAGTAGAGGCAAATCCAAAAATGCCGCCAAAATCAGTCGAATGAAACGTGAATGAAAGCGTAGCTATTTGTTTAATGTACCATAATGTGATTATGACGTCAGATGAATCGAGTTCATTAAAATCCTTCTCTCTTGCTCGCGAAGGAGTGTTTTATTAGTTTCCTACCATAAAACTACACCAAGACTATTTGTGAGGGTCCTTATAATTTTGAATCACCATCAAATGACAAGGACGACATCTGAACTGGCATCCCTTTCTGAAGATTCATACCATGCCAATGGGAGGTCTTTCAGTCACGGGAGAAGTCGCGTACTTAGTATTAACATTCGTGGTTGCGCAGGATGGCGTAGTTACCCCAATCATTTTTTTAATTATTATTTCTATTTTCTAATTGCAGGGATAATTTAATTAAATAAAGTTTATGTTCTATAATTTTCTACCGGTGACTTTGAAAAACTTATAGCAGCTTGATTATCACAAAACATTACATTTTCACTTAATTCCAAATTTAAACTTTTATTATCAATTACATTCTTTAGCCAAATGAATTCCTTTAGCTGCTTCTGTTAAACTAACATACTCAGCTTCCATGGTCGACAGACTAACGGATTTTGCTTGAAAGTTCGCCATGAAATTGGGTGAGTGAGTGAGTGAAGATTAACGTCGCACTGTTCAGCTACACGAGGGCTTTTGGCGACGGACCACGTAATTTTTGAACCATGGTCAAGTGACGTGGACGACACCTGCCATGAAATTGGAGTTTCGTCTATAAAAGTTATGAACCCTCCCATCGACACTCGATCATCCCTATTTGTAGCAAAATCTGAGTCTGAATAACATCTTAGTTTTAATGATTTAACTTTTGAAAGTTCTAATTTATATTCTTGAGTGTATTTTAAATAACCTAATAATCTCAATAAGCAATTCCAATGTTTTATTCCCGGGTTTGCTTGGAATTGAGATAATACATTTACTGCATACATAATATCGGGTCTTGTGCGTATAGCAATAAATGACAAAAAAAGATCCTATTAAATTTCTATAAGGAACTGTTAAAGTTTCTTCGCTAGTTTTGGGTGAATCTAATTTGGAAAGAACTTGACCTTTTTGATATAGGTAATGAACTTACGGGATATTTATATTTTCGTAAATTTCACATAACCTTCGAATGTAAGATCTCTGATGTATAAACAGACTATTACCTATTTCTTCAAATTCTATTCCTAATAATTTCTTTGTTTTACCCATAATTTTTAAATCAAAATTTTTCTGCAATAATTGTAATACAAAATTTACGTTTTCCATTTCTTTTCCAAATATAATCATGTCATCTACATAAAATAATAAAATTACATTATCTTCAAACATATATACACAATTAACCCACTCTAACTTCTTAAATTTTAATTTAATTAATTTATTTTCTAATTCCAAAAACCACTGGCGTCCACTCTGGTGGAGTCCATATATTGCTTTACGTAACTTACATACTTTGTTATTATCAATTTCATATCCAGTTGGTTGCTTCATGTAGATTACAGTATCTAAGTTAGCATATAAATAAGCATTAGAGATATCTACTTGAATATGCGTCCATTTCCACAAACATACAAAGATAGTGAAAAATAATCTTACAGTAGTAAAGTTAATAACTGGACTAAATACCTCGTCAAATGACTCGCCTCGTAATTGTGTGTTACCTCGTGCAACTAAGCGGGCCTTTGTATCTAACAATTTTATTATTTTCATCATATTTAATGGTATAAACCCAACGGTTTTCTAAATTTTTATATTATCCGGATGATCAACTAAATCCCAAACTTTACGTTCCTTCATTACGTTAATTTCTTTATCCATTGCATCATGCCATTTAGATGCGTCTCTGGATCTTATCGCCTGTTTGTAACAGTTAGGAATAGTTACTTCAACCATAAGAGCTTCTTGTTGCTCTGACAAATCTGAAAATCCCTGGGATTCGGTATTATCTTTTCTAAAATTAAATAAACTAGGATCATACTCAATATTATGCCTCTTACAGTATCTCTCTATTTCGTTAAAAGATTTCAATCGGGTTGCTTCCCCTTCTATACTATAATATACGTTAGATCCAGTTACTTTCCTACCTATATTTCGAATCCACTTAACCTCTGTACATGGGATCAAGCTACGATTATCGGAAGATACATCTGGTTTTTCAGATGTTGAGGGCGTTTCCGTAATTGTCTTTGAAACTAAATGACTCGTTAATGAATCTTTTACTATATCAAAATCATCCTCATCATCATAATAATCAGGAAGGTTTAAATTATATCCAAGGTTACTATTAACTTTTTGTCTAAAATTAATTCCCCCTCTTATTTTCATCGAATCTTACATTAATAGTCTCGACTAATTTATTTTCATCTATCAACCATATTCTATAACCTTTAGTACGTTGTGCGTATCCCATCATAATTCCCATTTTCGCACGCATATCGAATTTTTTTCTAATTTGTTTTGGCACACCAGCATATGCCAAACATCCAAAAGGTTTTAGATGCAATACCGATGGTTTTCTACCTGAATATTTTTCGAAAGGCGTTTTGTTACCGTCTTTGTGACAAATTCGATTCCACGCATAAGTGAAACAAAGTAATGCTTCTCCCCAAAATTTATGGGGAACTTCACTAAACTTAAGCAATTTTTTGATGCCATCTAGAGCGGTTAAATTGAATCTCTCCGCGACCCCATTCATTTCTGGCGTATATGAATTTGTTACCTCATGCTTTATACCCAGTTCTGTCAAGAAATTATCCATATCCTTATTACAAAATTCTAGTCCGCCATCAGTTCTAACTGCTATTACCTTTTTACTTAGAAAACGTTCTGCTCGTTTCTGAAATCTTATAAACGTATGAAATACGTCAGATTTATTTCGGATGGGAAATACAGTCACTTTTCTTGAATAATCGTCAATTATACTCAAGAAATATGTATTACCGCCTTGGCTTTCAGTTGGCATTGGACCACAGAGGTCCATATGCAACAATTCCAATGGACGTTTTGATCTTACGGCCCCCGTCTTTTGAATGAAACTCTCTTGGATTTTGCTAATTTACACAGTATACAATGAGTCTTACCATTATCAGTTAAGCGTGGAGACCTTTTACACTATCATTTTTACTAGTTTTTACCAAGTAATCGTTATTAATATGACAAAAGCGTTGATGCCATATTTCTATTGATCCGTTTTTTGTTTTAGCGGTTATATCACTAAAAAAACTAATTTCTTTACTCTTTGGTATAATATAATGATCCGGCTTAAAAATACAAATTTTCATGGCGTGTCGCCGAGAACAATTTTATCCAGTCTTTATTAAAAACATTAATTTTACCTTTGGTACCCACAAAATGCGCACCTTTATTTTCTAATCTGGAACCGGATAACAAATTTCTCCTCAACTTAGGATTAAATAATACATCAAAGTTATTTCATGAAAACTCCCCTTATATTTTACCCGAAATCTAAGTGTACCGATTCCTTCTACCGGACAACTTTATCCTCCGTGGCTAACGGCATTTTCATGTTAGTTATCGGTTTAAGATCTAAAAATAAACTCTTGTCATTACAAAAATGACTCGTGGCAGCAGTATATATTACCCAAACACCTTTATAACCTTTATCAAACTCTGTGTTAAAAGTTTCATTTACAGTTGAAGGAGATTTTTGTAGAGACTTTTTCTCTTTACAGTTTACTTTAAGATGCCCATACTTATTACGTACATAACACGGACCTATAGTCTTAATGGATTGTTTAACATTTTTAATAGTTTTACAGTTAAATACCTTACCACCTTTCTTTTGGTAATCATTCTTGCCATTTGGATTTCCATGAGCTGCAGCCGTAGCACCTGGTAACGTCTTCGACTTCTTCGAAGTGAAACTGCTCAAGTAAGCATTCTCCGCTTTCTCGAAATCTTGTTTCATCAACTGAAGACGATTGGCTTCTAATATCAGCTCTGCTTCAATTTTGACAACTCTGAAGTCCTCTTTTTTCCATCTGTAGATTTGTTGCACGGTAGACTGGAGTTCCTGATGAAGCCACCTTATTAATTGAAATCCTATGTACAGGTCGTCCAATTTATGACCCGCTTCTTGTAGTCTGGTTGCACACGAGATATGAAGATTCCAACATCTTCCCCTGGTTGGTATTTGGTTCCAAAAAATTGATCTAATAGCTGAATTACCCTTGGTCTTTTAACTGGTTCGAAGTGATCTTTTAATATCTTCCATGCCGCTACTCCGTCAGTTGTTTCCGTTAAGATTTTTCAAATCTGAACTGATGTTAGTATAGATCAACGTATAACATCTATCCTTACGAAGTTGTAGATCTAATGTTTCCTTGTATGTTGCCTCTTCATCAGGTTGCTCTGGCTTGGTCTGTATTATAAACTGCCAGCAACCATAATGCATTAAGAGTACTTGCATATCATGATTCCACGTGTTCCAGTTATTTGGCGTCAACACTGATATCTGGTTGTTAAACTCCATATCTGTTACTCGATTTAGCGTACTAGCAACAGAGTTCATAAAAGATAGTTCTAGACTGGAACAGTATTTAAATAGACAAAGTTCATTGCCTGGTTCAACTGCTCAGCCTGTCTCGACACAGTACATGGACTGGGCCCATAACCAAATTTGTTACACTTATTGGTAAACTAATTTAAATTTTGCAAAGCTAGCAGTGAAATTTATGTGTCGAGGAGGCATGAAGACGAAAAACAGTTTCTTAAAATTGGCCTTTAATAATCAATCATAAAGTCACTGTGCTCGTTACTGGAGCGATAAAAAAAACAATAAGTTCAAAAATCAACATTACCAGAGACATCCGATTCGAACCGTCTTCTAATATTGTAAAATGAATTTTTAATCTGAAAATGGTGATGCAACCTGCAGTTGCATTGCCAACCAGCCGTTCTCTCCCTCTAAGAGTTAAACCACTCACACACTTCTTATATTACTGTTTCTCCTTCCTTTTTCAAAAACTAACATGAGCCGAGTTTAAATACTCGCTCGATTTGCATTGCAGTTGCTGCCAACCACAAATCACGAAACTCAGAAAGATCGGGTTTGAATCGGTGTGCTTACTTTCATTGAGATCATGGAACGGGATTGGAAAAACAACACAAGGAGATCATAAAAATTTGGATCCGACTTTTTAAATGTCTAACAGTTTACTTATTTACTTTTAAGAACTTTTCTCAAGGATGCTTGTTTATCCTGACCATGTGCATAGATGGGGAAGATCGTCTTTTTATCTGAGAATGAGAGGAACTTGATGTACCACCACCAAGATCTTACATTACAACAGTGCTTCTCAAATGTTTAATGTTTGTGACTCAATATTCAATCATAATTTTCTCTTCATGCCCCCCTTCCCTTCCAAACAATAACAATGTATTGAATTCAATAATACTATACTCTGACTCTAAAGCTATAATACGACATTAACCTCTCTTAAGTTCCTCAGGCATCTATAAACCTTTCGCTCAGCCAAAGTGTTAATTGTCCCGGATTTAAAAATACGTCTTTCCAAATTACGATCCCTTCTGTGCTTCAATATTCATAAAATTATTCGGAAGGCCTTGGAATGCATGAAAATGAACTTGGCATTGTTTAAGAAAGATTTACTTATTCAGGAGGATTTTCTCATTTATTCATTTTCTCCAACCCCAATACATCACATACGTGCGCCTATGTGGAAAACAGTGGCATTGAGTGAGCGAACAGAGTAACTTTTAATCGGCATTTAAGGAATCGATTCTAAACCGAACAAATGATTAAGATAAGTGTTAACTTTTGCATATAATTTTGTATATGACAAGACCATGTGAGGTGAATGGTAATTATTAAATTTGTTCTTAAATTAGTATTAATAAATTAACTATAAAATATATTGTGCAGTATAGATACATTTATAAGTGTATTATATCAGTGTAAATGTGTATTCATTTCTTATTATGTTAGAATACTTTTTGTGTTTGTTTTTACTTTAAGTATATTAATAATCTTTTTTTTAGATTTTTCAATATGCTGAAGCCTCTCAAATACAGTTATCACACCTCCTAGAGGGGCACGCCCCACATTTTGAGAAACTCTGTGCTGCGGTTTCTATTATTTTCTTAGGATTTTTCAATTTTTCTTTGATAAGTCGAGAAAAAAATATCCATCAAATTGAACCAAAAAGTGTCAAATGTGCGTGACTTTAAAAAAAATGACACAGATCACAGACACATTTTATTAACATTACAGGAATGCTATTTGCAGGCGAAACTCTCATATTTTGTTCAAGTTATTGTAGTTATATTACCCTTTGATGATCGACAAATAGGATGTTGAACTTTTTCTTCTTTGTGTCTTTTTGACAGGACCAAAAGTGTCTTTTGATATACTTCTGGCTTCATATGATTCTTGATGGAGTTCTTTAGGTAGCATTTGAAAATTTTCCTTTTAACTGAAACGTTTCATGTTCATCGCTCTTCTCAAATTTACTTTCGCTATCATGATTAATATGCATTATTTTGGCGGTTTCTTCCCTTGCTCGATCAGTTTCAACTTTCTTCTATATATTTTCTAGAAGCTCATTTCTTTTTTGTCCACTCTCATTGTTTATTCCACTTATTTATATTTATAAATTATAATAAATCGTTCAATACAGCAATCAAAGCCCTTCAGTCCTTCACAGAGAAAAATTTAGCAAGTTTACAGATAATATTTTGAAACAAATGTCATTACGCGGATATCTCAGTCATAACAAGTACCTTAAAATTGTAAGAAAAACATTCACCATTCCCTAAAATAAAGGAGATATGTAACAAAACATTTTTAGCTCCCATGAATATTATCATATAGAAGGATACTGTCAAGATAACTGGAAAAGAAATAAGCAGTTTTCCCAGATTAAAAACTTGGTGCCTGGGGTGACTTTGTGCCTGCACGCCCGCTTCCCGAATTAACCCCCACGATAGAAAAAAATACGGAGTAAAATAAACCATGATGACCATTTTCCGCTTTATCGCAGGGAATTTGAAGGGAATTAACTAAATTTTTAGATGTCTTACTGTAGGTACTGCAGATGACGATATATTAATTTGTTTTGAAATTAAATGACCTAAAAAGAGTTTCCACTGTGCTTGGGATTTTTTTCAACCTCAAACACATTTGAATCTGATATACACTGGTGTGCAAAAATTAAGGACGAGACGGTTTTTTCAATATAACTTTGTACAAAAGCTTTCCAAATCAACACATTTAATACCGTAAGATCCCCAATACGTAAGGACATGTGTAATGTAAGCAACACTTACTAAAAGAGAAATCAGAGGGATAAAAAGAAGCTTTATTGAAAAAGTAGCATGGAGCGCAAAATGCGACTGAAGGCCGAAACATCCCTGTGATGGGTGTCCAGCAAGAAACATCCGGTCTTTAGTAGGGGATATGATCTCCCCTGACTGCTAGGCAGGTTTCACAGCGTCTGCCCATGCTGAGAATGAGGGTGTCAATGAGTTGTTGAGGCATTGCTGCCCATTCGTCTTGCAGCGCCAATCAAAGCTCCCGAATCGTTACTGGTGGTAAGGTACGAGCTGCCAAACGTCTGCCTAGAAAATCCCATACATGCTCGATGGGTTGAGATCCGGAGATCGTGCCGGACAATCCATACGTTCAATATCCTCACTCTCTAAGAGCTGTTCGGCAGCTACTGTGCGATGACGAGGTGCATTGTCGTCTTTGAAAAGGAACTGCAGACCCATAGTGCCTCTAAAAGACGCACATATGAAGAAGAATCTCGTTACAATAACGGGTCCCGTTGACTGAACCTGCGTCGAAGATGTGAAGGTCTGTACGACTACAAGCATGATGCCTCCCCAAACGAGAACACCGCGACCTCCATACCTGTCCCTTTCAATGATGTTCGAGGAATGATTGCGGCTTCCCCGCTCTCTCCAGATGAGTATGCGATGAAAATCGCTACTCAAACTGAATCTGCTCTCATTTGTAAAGAATACTCGTCCCCATTCATTGTCTCTCCATTTCCGGTGTTCCTGGCACCACAGAGAACGCCTTCTCCCATTGGCAGGCGTTAAAGGTACACACCGTACAGGGCGTCGTGCAAACAGACCACCACCGTGCAGTCTTCTGGCCACGGTAAAACGCGATATCGGTCGTCCAGTCGCCTGTGTCGTGTGTCTAGCGATTTCTCCCGCTGTCTGACGCCTGTTTCTTCTGGCCTGTAAGACAATGTACCGGTCATCTGCGGGTGTGGTTCCTCGTGGAAGACCACTACTGAACCCCGGATAGCTGTTCCTGTAGTTTAAAATTGTCTCCAAAGTCGTGAAACGATGCTGTGAGCAATTCCGCACTCTGCATCCCCACTTGTCACACTGCGGCCTTCCTCCAACTTCCCAATGATTCGACCTCGGGTAAAAGCATCCAGATGTCGTCTATCAGATTGATTATTCGCCATTTCTCGCTGAGGCAGCAACTTGGTGTGATTTTAACTGCTATACGGCGTGCAATCTCTTTGCCAGAAATACTGATCTTACACCGACAACATGCTTTATACTACTCACACACTCGCCCATTACGTCTACCTGCATATCTGCGCATGTGCTACCGTACATCACCTTACTTAATCTTCTGATTGGTCTTTCTGTCCGCTCTGCCTCTTCGTTCAGCTGATATGCTAATTTTTCGACTTTGTCCTTAATTTTTGCACACCAGTGTATAATTGAGTTTCATGTATCATTGTAGACTTTGACGTCTCTGAGACGTCAAAACCCGACTCCCGCGTCGATTCTGTTTTGCTTCGAATGCTCAAGGTTTCTAAGGGTACTAGAAATTGGCATTCTTTTTGGGAGAGTGTGCATCAAATTCTGTTTTATGTGTATGTCAAGAGGTTAATTGTATTGCTGATTCGATGGAACTTAACAATACATTGAACATATCCTTTGCGAGTGTTGAAAAAATTCAGTTACATTATTACCATCTAATCCGAGTCAAAGATGAAAAGAAAAGTCTACAAAAATAATTTGTAGTATTCTTTTAGTTATTTGTTCTTCAGTTCTTAAATTTAGGCGCATTAGGGAAAAAACAGGTTACTTTTAATTAGAAATTGGTGTTTTAGAAACTTACGTAAAAAAATATTTTTATCCAGTTTTTGTAAAAGTTTGTTTTATCGGAAAAGTGTACTTAGAAAATAAAATGTTTTAATATGTTTTCACTTAATTTAAACCACTACATTTTTTATATGGTAGTAGTCAAAGAACTTACTTTTTTGTAAATATATTTGGGAAAGATACTTTTGGAAGTCCTTATTTTTGAAAATCAGCGGACTTGCTGTGAAAAGAAATTAATAGTATTGGCATCTCTCGGATCGCATGAGGAGTTTGTAGAATAAAGGCATTATGATCTAGAAATCATAAAATAAAACAATTTAACCGGAAATGTCAAAAGGGGATTTAATGCTAAAGAGGTTTAAAATAAGCAGCGCGGACATGCTTTTTGAAGGAACTGCAAGAATGATTTGTTTATTTTGGAAAGTTTGTGAAATTTAAATTAATATTTTTTTGAAACCAAAAACTGCAGTTTATATTATTGTTATTATACTCATATTTGAAAAGTAACAGATCAAAAAAAAAGAAGAAAAAAATAATATTAAATCACACAGCAAGACTGTGAATTTTCATTTAAACTAAGTTTTTTTATAAAAAGCCGCCAATTTTGTAGGTTAAAAAAATATGTGAAAATTTAACATAATTCATCCATTATTCAAAATAGTTTTCAAAGCATGCATACGCACTCGCACAGTCTGCCTAGTTGGATTTTATTCTGATCTTATATTTTAACGAAGCTATAAGATATACTTCTACAACAGATATTACAATGGAGAAAAAACTAAAATGTCCCCTTGGACAATATGTGTATTTCAGTATTTTTTAATACATTAGTAAAAACAATTAAAGCAGCAAATGGTTTTTGGAATAAAAATAAAAAGCTAACGAAGCAAATAAAATCAAATTTGGCCAAACTATTGTCCGATATAAGCATAATATATGAGAAAACCAAAATGGGCACAAAATGCACTCTAAATTATAAAACTGGTCACTTGTCCAGCACAGCAGCTGGACAATACCCTATAAATTAGAGAAAAACATGTCCAATAGGGTGTATGATCACCTCTAACAGCTACACAACTCTCACATTGGTGTTTCATATTATTTACCAGGGACCTTATCAATCACTATGTCTGCCACACACATTCTTGCACCAAGAACTCTTAAGATTATCGATGGTTGTTGGATTTTGTGTTCCAGCTGCAGTTGAGCGCCCAAGGAAATCCCGTACGTGTTCAATGCGATTAAAATCAGGGAATACCGCAGACCAATCCAATTGTTGAGTATCCTCCTATTGGAGGTATTCGCCCAACAACTGAGCCTTGAGTGTGCGTGTGTTATCGTTCATAAAGATGAAATGTCGCCATATTATCTATGGAGAAGTCTGGTATAGGGTGCAAGCATCTTGACCCTGTACCACTGGCTTGTCAGAGGACCTCTATAAAACACCTGAAAGTCTGCATATATATATATATAACCATCTGCAAGGATACCTACCAAGACCACCTTGAACAAAGTGGTCATTTCCGACAGTGTTAGAGGGTAGATATTGACTCCCGGGTTCTATCAAGATAAAAGCACGTCTCGTGTCTCTGTCCAGGCTGAATCGCATCTTATCACCAAGGAGTACCAGCACCCAATAACCCCCTTTGAAAACAGGTGTTCTCGGCATCCAGATGGACTAGCGATACTTAACCAGCAGCCCGCCGAGCCTTTTTAAGTGGCCCGGTCATGGCTCATTGTTCTGAGAAATTCACTTATTTAAGAACATTGTATTTAAAATTTGGGGGGGAGTGAATCCTTTGCAAAGAAATCCATTTTGCTTTTTGCTGTCGATGTCGTAAGGGTAAAAATTGATATTCTTTTTCTATTTGGTACAGTTACGGTTAGTGATAACAGACAACAGTGGAATGAACAGTGGGTGGGATTATTTTTAATTCACTTTCATATCTTAGAAGCGAAAAATATTGGAAGAAAATATATCGTTTGAAGACGATTGGGGAGATGACTGTTTTGTAGAAAAAAACAAACATGCATCACAGTAATGGTTTGATTTTTCATAAAAGTGTTGTATTTAAAAAATACAATAAACATAAACAACTCTTTCAAGAGGTGATAAATAGGCTTTTTTTAACTAATCCTTGCAATAGCAACGAAGTGTTTGCCAGTGGTAATATCACAGTGGTAACAAACACATCCCATGGAGTTTGTTATATTATAGGTAATCATATGAACCTTTTACTGATGCATAAATTGTGAAGAGATGTTTCTTAAATGCTTCTAATTTAGTGTTAGTAACAAAAGTAAAAAAATATGAAAAAATAATAATTAAAAAACAAAACAGGAATTAAAATGTTATGATCAATTTTCCCCATTTTAAATTTCCAATATATCAATCCCATATGCCCAATTTCATTATATTAAGGAATTTCTCTTCCCAATCCCCTATTTATTCTCATGTTGCGGCCCGCGTGAAATCACTAACATATGAATGTGGCCCAGCAGAAAAAAAGCTGGACGGTATCTTCTGTTAGAGGCCTGGCATACAAGCCACTTGCATTAAGTCTCAGCACAAGTTTTATCCGTAAAATGGCTGTTCAGGTGGCATTATACAGATAGCAACATCGTTGTGATGTGCTCTTGTGTAACTACCCCTTTTGAATAGAAGTTTCTAATAACCGTCACTAGCCGAGAGTGTTGCCCTTTTGTGGCCTTCACCAGGTCGATGGAACACTGTTCCTATCTCAATGAACTGTTTCCACAAATTGGACACCACATTTCTAGAAAACCCTGAGGTAACAAAAGCAAATAGCTTCTAATTGGCCCAAATCGAATCTTCCAACTATCCACCATCTTTTGGCATCAACTAGATCAGGGATGTCCAACCCAAATACCACTACGGAAAAACATTATAATCTCGTGGGCCGCACATAAAAATATGTACCTTTATATCAGATTTAGAAATAAAAAATAAAACATTCATTGGAGTGAAAATTTAAAACAGAATGAACTATTATTATTGTTTGCATTATTTTTATGTATGCAGACATAAATAATCTAATAATGGAACGATCAAATAATGTTTAAAATATTACAGTGTGTGTTGCCGTTTTCTTGAAAATTACTGTGTTCCTTTTGAATTGATCTTTTGTTACGCATTGTTTAAATGTGATTGTACTGTCATTCGCAAACGATTAAGTATACATTGTCCTTTATCTTAACGGTCCTGAATATTTTTTTAAACTTTAAAAAACATCTCTGATTGCCTCTTGCTTTTTGGGCACTCCAAACAGAAAAGAAGGAGGAGAAATGAAAGTCGCACACACACAGAATCATGTACCATCCATAGTAAAGGATATGAATAATGGAATTCGGAATTTATTTAAAAAGTAATTTATTATTATAGTAATATCAAGTGTAACAGCTTAATAAAATATATATCTATTTTAATGTAAAGGACATTTATATTATCAAAAAGGATTTATTTTAAAACAAGAATAGGTAACAGGCAAATGCATTGTAGATATTATATATGTATATATATATATATATATAATTTTCCCCAAATAAATTTTAAAATGAAAAAAAAACTTTAAACACCTCATATTTAAAACTTTTTAAAGAGGGTCTGTGGAACACGTGTTGCACACTCTTAACCTAGACGATCACGACTGACCATATGAACAATGTGTAAATAAAGAATTGCAAAAAAACAATGATTAGGCAAAACTAAGATGTTTTTCAAAACGTTTTTACTCTACAAGATTCAACGAGAAAGTAAGATATCTACACAGAATATGTAGATCACAGCGCCACACTTCCTTACAATGTGACGTATCACTGTGAGGCAGAGTTATGAGCGAAGAACTCAGTTATCGTCTGATACCTTATCCAATAGGGGTGGGTGGGGGTTCACCCATGTGATGGGTTTAAAAAATCAAAAAAAAATCATACAGTGCTTCTTTAACGTGTCTAAAATACGGTGGTAAAGGGATTTCCTTCAAATTCGAATTCTTTATCAGGAAGAAGGTATTAGACGAACAGTTTTCTGTACGTTAAGTTAAGATTTTCAATGTTCTAATCGGACTTGAAACTTTATAAACACGTTTTTCTCAAAACTGTATTTTTCAAAATTTCTCAATCATATCTGAAGAACAGTTTGACCGAATGACTTCAAATTTTTAGGGTAGACTCAAAACAAACATACGCACCAATGGAGGCGCAATTATTCCAAAATTCAAAATACACTCAGGAACATTGAAAGTAGCGACCCAAGAAGGTAGCTAAGTACAATCGCGAAACTTTGCAAATAAGTACAGCGTAATGTGATATGCAAATGATTCAAGTTTTGTGCCAATACGCATACTCATACACGCCGAGGTGGCACTACAATCAGGAAGAGGGTGCTATATAAGCCAGCGCAATTTCGAAGATTCATAAACGTTACGATTACCCGCCGATTGTAGGAAGACTTTGATAACCAAAACATGTCAGGTAAACGAGCTAGAAGACATTTCTCACAGCTAAGCGAGTTTGAGAGAGGCTTAATCATTGGGATGAAAACTACAGGCAGGTCGATGCGCCATATTGCTGGACAGGTGGATCGTTCGGAGTGTGCCGTTAGAAATTGTTGTGAGCAGTGGACAGGAGGAGGTACCCACGCGTGGAAAACCGGGTCTGGAGCGACCAGGAAGACCACCAGGAGAGAGGATCGAATGATCGTGCGGCAAGCACTTGTGGACCCCACAGTGACTCGTTCAACAATACGAGCAGACGTAGGCGCGTAGCAATTGTTTCACAAACAATTTCCAGACGCCTTGCAGAAGTAAATCTTAAATCCAAGCGCTCTTTCCGTGCACTCCCTTTAACACCGGAACATCGACAACTGCGTCTACAGTGGCGCAAAGCAAGATCAATATGGAATGTCACAAATTGGCAAAAGGTTGTGCTTAGTGATGAATCCCGGTTTGTTTTGGGGACAGATGATGACCGTGTAAGGGTGTGGAGGCACCCTGGTGAGCGGTACAATTCCCCCCACACTGTTCTACGTCACACTGCCCGCACAGCTTGGGTAATGGTCTGGTGGGTCATAATCTATAATAGCCGGAATACTTTATTTGTGATGTTTGGAACCTTAACGGGCCAACGTTACGTTGATGATATTCTTCGACCCTTGTAGGACCTTTCATAAATGGTCATCCTGGGGCAATTTTCCAGCAAGATAATGCTCTTACGCATACAGCAAGAGTTGCTCAAGACTTCCTATGTCATTTTCAGACTCTTCCATGGCCAGCCCGCACCCCCGATTTGTCCCCTGTAGTGCACGTGTGGTATCAGCTAAAACGGCAGATGTCATTGTGTCACTCTGTACATGATTTAGAGTTGGCTGATCATAATTTGTGGGCCCATCTGCCTCAGGACAACATAAGGTGTCTAATCAACTCAATGCCGGACCGTGTGGCGGCATGTACTGCAGTAGGAGGTAGTCCAACGCGCTAATGAAGTTACCCAGTATTTGTGTCGTTGCACACCCTGTATTCCTTTTAATTGTCTTGTTTTTGAGATCAAGTGAATCTCTCATCTGTGTCAATATGTGTATTAAATTTCATTTCAATCCAATGCTTTCTTCTTGGGTCGCTATTTTCAATGTTCCTGAGTGTATTTCTATTTTTTTATAACAAAAACATAAAAGAAAATCCCCATTAAATTCGAAACCTTTTCTTCAAAGGTCTACGCAAAATCCAATTTTGGTATTTTAAATTGCGTATAATTCCTTCTGTAAATTTAAGCTTATGGATTAAAACGCCGTTAATTTATTTTTTTTTTGTTTCAGATAAGCCAATCAGCAGGAATCGTGGAGGAAATGAGCGTGTAATTTTTGGAGTCAGGTGTGTTCAGAGAGTTACAACTGACGTTCTCTTGGATGTGTTTCGCTAAATATTTATGCACATGTTCTTAAAATATATATAAGTAAATCATACAAAACTTCAAGTTCTATCACTGATCGTCAAGACAAAAATCCTTCAAATGCTTAAGAACACACCGTCACATGAGTGAACCCTTTAATTATTGTTTAATTTTTTTTTAAAGAAAAAAAATCGGTAATTATTTTCATTGTTGTGTTTTGAAAAAAATAACAGTAATCCCACCTACTTCAAAATAGCTTTCTTTAGAATCCGGTTACGTCATGGATCGGGAAATAATAATTTCTTCAAGACCACAGCTCAACAGACGAGGTACCTTGAAAATTTAATTTTACCCTCATATTTTCCAGGATCATTCATATGGTCAGTAAGTAAACAAATAATGGTTACGCCAACATTGTCGCCAAAAATGATTACGTAACTGGCTGCATCACAGATAAATTTCCAAAACGCCATTATGTAAATGATGGCGTTTTCACTGCGAAATAGAACTATCAAAATACATATAAATTACAGTTTTATAAAATAATGAGTATGACCAGTTATTTAATTTATGAATAGAGGTCGCCCCCTACGTTTATCGTAGATAAAAATTACAGCAGAAATGACAGTGCGACCTTTTAGGTAAAAGGTAACAAATAAGATGTAAACAAATAAAACATTTCAATTTTATATTATAATGTACTGATTAACAACAATCCTAACGAATAAGTTACAAAGTCTACAATCAAAAGCGTTACTTTATAGATGGTGGTTAATTTCTTTAAGGAATTTTCAAATTTCAAGTGGTTAACGAATATATCATTCATATATCCTTCCTAATATTCGGTCCGAAAAAAAATTTTTTTAAACTTTTCGGTGTAAAATTACTTTAAAAATAAATTTAACTAAGGAATCACAGTAAATGTCTCAGTAAATATTATCTGTGTACATATTATAAAATGCACATGCATAAAATGCTCACATTACATAATACAGAAACACACTACACTACCCATGTCTATAACACCCTTGGAACAGAGCAAATTTAAAGAGTCAAAGAAATGTATAGCAAATGTTCCGAACCGTTTTTAAACTGTTGTGTTTTTCTAAAAAAAATTTCGATAACACCTCTCCTACTTTACCTTTATTATAGAATGAGGCATTTCATGTGATATTGGATGAGTTTTGTGAAAAGATTTAATATAATATCTTAAATTTAAAGTTTGATGTATCATATTCGCTTAAATGTAGGTCGATTCAACATTTGTTTTGTTCCAGGGCGTGATTCAATATGTAGTCCTTTTGAATAGTACAGTAACCCATCTGGTCATTTTGCTCAACTTGTACGCCAAAATGACAAGTGGGGTAATAAAACGTATTTCCAATGAAACGCCATTATAATGCAAATAGTTGGGAAAAAACTGAAAAAATGCTCAGAGAGCTCATCCTCCGGCATTTTATGGCTCTGTAATCAGAATAATAAGTCATTTCCAGAATTCAGTTTTTATAAAAGGGGTTAGGAACCCACGACTTAAGTTTATCAAAGATAATTTAGAACCAGTATGATACCACATAATGTAAACAAATCAATGGACAGAAAACACTTCTAATATTCTAAGAGGATTCTCACTTACTGCTAACATCCAATAAAGTGCCCTCTTTTAACTGGAATAACGACAGAAAGGCCATCCATCAAGACTGACAGCCCGCTACTTTACGAGATGACGTCACTCCTCCGGACAAGCGCTTCATCTCCGATGTCACCCCCATCAATCATCATGCTCAACCACACTGCTAAGGAAAGCACGGCTCCTCGCGAGCCACAACGAACTTTCAAGACTCTCTTATTTCACCCAAGACAGCAAACGAACTCATGATTAAACATTTTGAACATTTCGGACAATAGATTTTTAAGAACAATAGTGAACTATAATTACATTATTGCATTAGAATTTCAACTACCACTTTTTAATGATTCAACTACTTTCGCATATGGAACGGAAATTTCATAAAATCCAGTTTATCAAAGACCCCCCAACAGACCCCTATTCTAGTCCTGCTCATAAAATTAAAAAATGACATAGTGATTTTCAAAGAGGTTGCTCTTTATTTCATAAAAATTTCAAAACACCTTATTTACCACTGTAATTTGTTCAACAAACGTAACATATTGTCTTCTGATTTTAAAGAACGTTAGTCGCATTGAAGTGCTTCATCTTTTCTTAAATTGCTAAAGCAGCCATTGTACATATATGCCGAATCAATTTAATATAATCTGATGTAAAATGTCTGTTTATATTAAGGTGTCCGTGCACCTTTAAAACTTCATTTTCGTCATAACTTTTGAATTTCGATATTATTTAAAAATATGAACTTTTTTCTTTTAACTGGTGTTTAAATTTTATTTCTATCTTATTTAGAACTTAAATTATAGGGTCATTTTACTCTCAAGCTGCTGTTTCAAAACGGAATACAAGTCTGAAAGTTGAAAAAAACGTTTGTTTACTTTTTACTTTCCAAATTATCGTTTAAATATGTAAAAAAGTCCCGCTAATCCGAACCCGGCTAATCCGAACATCCGGTTAATCCGAACATCCGGTTAATCCGAACGGCATTTCGCGGAAAAATTTTATAAAAAGGACGAAAATCGGTGAATATTTCGCCAGAAGAACAGTTTCGCCAGAAGAATTAGCACAGTATTGTTCAAGCTTTCCATGGACGATTTTTTTCTCCAATCACAAATCGTAGCTTTGCCAACATTAAACTCTGTAGCCAATTTTGTCACACCTTCACCTTTATCTAAACGCTTTAGAACCTCTAGTTTGTCTTTAAAGTAACGTTGAGTGTTTACGCTTAGTGCTAACAATCTGTTTACGTACACTGTATCACAGATAAATGTCCAAAACACACAACAAACTGTTTTCACAATATCACACTGCACTGTTATTAACACAGAGATAAAAGCGGACGAGTGTAAAAAGCGCCGAACGACTGACGGCCAACAGTACGGGCACACGCAAACGCAGTCACACTGACGCACTAATTTTTGAATTTGGAGGTTATTTAAAACGCGTCGATGAACTTTTTTACAGTCCACGCGGCAAAATTTTATTTCGTACGCTTATTTAGACAAAATACATAGACACAATAGACCCGTACTCCCGGTTCAAATAGTGATTTCGCTGTTAAACCGGCTAATCCGAACAATCACGTAAGTTGAACAAAAATGTCGGTCCGATATTTTTCAAAGTTATCGGGACTTTACTGTAGTAGAAAAATTTTATACACTTAAATATATGAATTTTAGTTTTCAGAATCTTCAAAAATATAATTGGGAACAGTTTATTATTTTTATTTTTTTATCTGGAATTTGGCAGGAAAATTGAGTGTTTTACTGTTTGTTTACATTTGCTTATGATTGCGTAGCCTCGCTATAAGTTTCTGTTTAATCCTTTTTTATTGCTGACGATTTTAATTTTTTTACATGTAAAATGGGTAATGCTAAACGTAGAATTAGTGCAAAGAGAAAACGCTAATTTTGAGGTAATAGATCTACCAATAAACATTCAAAAAATTGCAGCTCACCATGTATCAACGCCAGTAATTCAAAAATTAAAATGCCTGCTGTCTTTGATGAAGAAATATAAGAATATGAACGTAAACCACTTACTGTTAACAGAATAATTGATGTAGAAGTCCTTTTAAATATGTTTTTACAACTCTATTGCCCAAGATGTTTTCAAGGTTTACTACTTTCTGAGGAATCCAGGTATGGTGTCTGCTCGAATACTATCATACGGTGTTAAACGTTGTGAATTTTACTTAGGGTCTTCCAGTTCAAAGAAAACTTTAAACTGTCCTCAAGTAAATACTTGATTTTTTAAGGTACGAGACGAGTTGGGAGAGTTTTTTGGCTGGATTTAAAGTATGTGGTGTTTTAAATTTACCCAGTTCAGTAAATTTGCATACACTACTCATGAAAATAAACTCATGGCTGTTATTTTATAAGTTAGTGAGCTATCAATGCAAAATGCAGCTTCTGAACTGTTAGTGCTACATCCTCCTAAAAATAAAAATGTTGAATGTCAGTTGAGGGAACGTGGCAGCCTAGGGGTTACACTTCCATGAATGAGTGTGTCGCAACTTTGTGAGTTGACACTGGTAAAGTAATAGACATTGAAATACGGTCGTCATATTGTCCCACCTGCAGAAATATTTCTTAAATGCCCAGAAGCATTGAGTCGGAAACTTTTACAGCAGATCACGTGTACCGTAGCAATTTTTATGGTTCTACGTTAAAAATGGAAGCTGTTGGAGCTAACATTCTCTTGATAAAGGAGGTCTTAAATATGCACATTATAAGGATGACGGGGGATTCTAAGGGTTTTCTAAATGTCAAAGATACTTATGGGAAAGATAGCTTCATAAAATATAAATGCACCGATCATGTTCAAAAGACAGTATGTGCGAGAGTGCGCAAACTGTGAAGTCGAAAAATAAAAATCTCTACAAAAGGCAAACTCACCAAATCTTTTTTTGACCGATTGCAAAACTATTATGGGATTGCCGTTCTTAGCAATGTTGGAAATATGTCCGGTCTTCAGCAAAATGTTATTGCGGCCCTGTTTCATTGCTCATCAAGTGTCGAGAAACCGATGCATGGGCGATGCATTCCATCGGAAAACATAGTTAGTGTTTCTACTAGAAAGCATTGTCTTGCGGCAAATACCTAAAAGTAAAATAAAAATTATTTATCAAATGAAGTGATGAATATGATTAAGCCTACATATTTAGATTTCTTTACCAAAGAATTTCTTACTAATAGCCTGCACCGCAAAACACAAAATTCTAACAAGTGTTTTAATTGTATTATACGGCAGTGAGTGAGTTAATATTAACGTCGCACTGTTCAGCTACACGAGGGCTTTTGGCGGCGGACCAGTATTATACGGCAGAGAGTACCGAAAGAAGTATTTGTGTGCCTCAAAACTTTAAAATCTGGTGCATTATATGATGTGATCCAATTTAATAATGGATAAAAGGGTTGTGGGGCCATTTTCTTAAAAAAAAACTTAATATAACTCCTGATTATTTTACTTTAAAATCATACAAAAATCTTGACTTCAATAGATTTAACGATGCAGGACGACATTCAACACCAAATGTAAAGCCGAGTAGAAAAATTTTAAGATCTACAAGGAAAAAGCAATCAATGTTTTAGAGAGTAAAAAGGTGTTATTTATCAATCAGGAGCATTATAAGTTTATTTAATTGTGTTTAATATTAAAACTTACAGTTGAAAGTTTATTTCTGATTTATCTCAAAATGAATTTTTTAACGTATTGGCGTCTGAAAAACGTAAATATCAGAAAAAAAGTTGTGAATCAAATTAGTTTAAATTTTATAAGTACATTTATTTTTTAAATTGAAAGAACCTCTTCTGTTTTCATAGTTATATTGTTGATATACTTTATGTAACTAAGGTATCTTGCTTGTAAAAAATTCTTTTATGATTTTTCAATGATCTTTTACTCGAACCTTGATAAAAATTGTATTAAATTGATTATTATCAGGAAAATAGTATCATCCCTTAAAAATTGTTATGATGATCAACATTAAATTTACAGAAAAGTAATATATTTGTTTACATTTAAGTTATATATATGCGTTATTCAAATAATCAATTTAATTTCTATTTGCACGATGTTGTATGTACTACAAGTAACATATTAAATGTATTTTTCATAGTTTTAAGTGACATTTCATCAGTAAAAAATATTTTAATAGCAAATGCTACAGTGTTTCATAAAAAATGTCTTCGAAAAAGTGTACAGATACCTTAAGTTGTAGACAAGGAATCCATTACATTTTCGGGAGATGGTTTTACTGATCGATATCTCCTAAAGTATCAATTCAAAAATTTCAGTTTTAAGATCATTGTAAAGGTGAAATTTGGCACAGTTATTTCGTTTCATCTAATAAATTGCGAAAAACGTGTGAAGGGGTGATAAAAATGGATGTTAACAAAGAGAAAATTCGGTGCAATTAGCTTCTTTCCTTTGATAAAAGCGAAAATACACGCCTGGTGGCTGATATTGTGAATGGTATTTATATTCCCACTACGGTGACAGCGTCGAAAACGTTGATAAAATGACAGAGATGGTCGAAGGTGATTGGCTCGTTAGTAGTTGTAGCATCGCTCAGAATCCAAAAATCGACCACGAAAAACATTTTTAAACCATTTGCGCAAAGCTGGGTTTAGATAGAAACTTGATGTTTTTGTGCCATGCCAATTAACTCAAAAATATGATGGATCGAATTTCCATCTGCGAAGCTTTGGCCAAACGGAATGAACTCGAACCATTTCTTAAGCGGTAGATGACTTGGGACAATAAACGGGTCACATACGAAAAAAAATGCTTGTGTGGTCAAACAGTGGTGAAACAGCTGAAATGGTGGCCAAACCAGGAAGGTACTACTTTGCATTTTTTCTGACTGGGAAAGAATAAATTATTGTGAGTTGCTACCATACGGCCAGGCACTAAATCTAATGCTCTACTGTCAACAAATGAAACACTCGAAACTAGCGACTGATTAGAAATGGCCATAATTTTCCAACAGCAGAGAGGTGTTGTTTTATTTCAGAACAATGCCTCGCTACACACGTACATAGTAACCCGATAGAAACCCTTCGCGTTAATTTGATAAGTTTTGACGCATCACCATATAGTACGAAGCTGGCACCAAGATAGTGTTACCAGTAGGGACCAACAGGGTTTTATGATGCTACTTTTAAACTGACAATAAATTAATGCATATTTGACTAACGATTGGTAAAATCCGAAACCTTTAAGTAAAGTCACAAAGCTTGTAAGCAACATTCAAGAGTGTTCGTTTTACCGAAACTGTTGAGGTAGGTATGACAATGAATATATACCTTGGGATTTATGGAAAGAGTTTTAATTGTACAAGATTGCGAGAGAAAAAGGGGAGATAAAAACCTGTTTGTAAGGGATAAAAGCTGTTTACAAATTTGAAGGCTTTGTGCCTCAAGAAAATGAATAAGTGTAGCCTAGAGATTCTTAATGTGTGAGTGGAGCCCCTGCAGGAGGCATAATAACTCTTTGAGGGGACAGGAGAATTTTGAAATGTCGAAAATAAAAGGTTATTTAAAAATATATTAATTTACTGTGCAAGAGTAAATAAAGAAAAGACATATTCTGACGGGATAAAAAATAAAGTACACATTTATACATTGATATAATACACTTATAAATGTATAGGTATTGTACAATTTATTTTTAATTAAGTTAACAATACTAAGTTAAGAAAAACATTTTAATATTAACCAATGACCGCATGAGTTTGCCATATGTAAAATTACATACAAAATTAACACTTTTCTTGATAATATGTGTGGTTTATAATGAATCCCTTAACAGCTGATTAAAAATTACACAGTTCACTCCTTAAAAACACCGTTTTCCACGCAGGTGTGGGTATGTGATGTATTGAGGATGGGCAGGGGAGGGGATAAAAGGAATGAATAAGCTAATCCTCAGAAAGAGGTAAATCTGTCGCAAGCACTGTCAACGTCCTTTTATTGCATTGCAAGACCTTCAGATTAACTTTATGGATAGCATTGCACAGAATACAACGTACTTCGAAAAGACAAATATGTACGTCCGGAGGATTTAACGCTATGCCTGAGCGAGACGTTCATATAGACCGATGACTGATATAGTACTCTTAAAAACGTATCAATACTGCACAATGTATTTTATAAATAACTAGCTGCTATCCGCTTTATACGCTGCGGATTTATGATGTTATATGAATATATACCGTTTATATATGTATATATATAATCCATACATATATACAAATAACTATAAAACCTAAGTATAAATAACCAAGATGGGAAGTAGTAGCCACAGTAGTAGAATAACAAAATTCTGGCTATGGAACCAAGATTTACTGGTTTAAACAAAGTGTTAGGGCTAGCCAACCTTTATCTGTAATTTGCCTATATTGTGGGCCGTAGGGAAAGGAAGGGATAGTAAGAGAAATTTAAATTATACCATTGAAAACACAATTCTATTAATGTATAACGGTAAAATTATAGCCTACTAGTATTTACTAGTATAGAGTTCAAATCGATGTAATAAAACTAGATGATAAAACGTACTACGTGAGTACAGCAACAAATTATGCTTCCCGCCAGATACTAAGAAGTACAGTGGTACCGCATAAAACTAAAATTAGTTATTTATGATAAAATAATATTAATTATATATGTATATGCATTTAAAATCCTTAAATATTGATATAAATTTTTATACAAAACAAAAGGAATTCCGAAACATGCACGATGATACCTAAATAAAATATGTTATCAATTTATGGAACATGTATTATCATCTTTTTATTAACTGTTTAACTAATTTAAAAAAAATTGCTATTAACAATACATATTATGATTTCACTGAGATCTATTAGAAATATAATTGTGAACAAAATTAGCAATATATCCATGTTCAATAAAATGGTTAATAAATTTATTAAAATTTAAATATATATCAGATTTATCACTAAGTAATAAATAATTACGATAAATTTAGTGTAAAATAATATTTATATATACATATATTTGTAAATTAGAATTCCAGTATGTCACTTTAAAATTTTTAAACTTAAAAACATCACTTTTATTTTAAATATTACTATGTAATTTATAATCCATGTATATTTATATATATTTTTAAATACTTGGCATTTTAGCATTAAGAATTTTAATGTTCTGAAAAATATTCTTATAGTTCTTGATTCAAAAAGGACATAACTTCCAAATAATTATTTCTAAAATTGAAGTAGAGTTGTCTTTTAGTTCCTCGTAACCCTCTCCCAAGTAAAGTTTCACAAAACCCATTTTTAGTGGATCTCTACTCAATAAAATATATATGCTTGCCAAATTTCAATTCTTAGTCTATTAGATCAAAAATGGAATTTTTTTATTAATAAGCTCCAGTAACCACCTTAGAGAGTCAAATTCAGTAAGACCCTTCGAAACAGCCCGTTCAATTCAACATCGGGAAATACATACCAAATTTCATTATTGTAGGTCTATTAGTTCGAAAGAAAACGGGTATTTTTTTATCAATTTGCCGCAAAACATTACCTGCCAAACAAGTCAATTTCCGTAAAATCCATTTTTAGCGAATTTCTATTCAACAAATATAACATGCATACAAAATTTCATTACGAAAAGTAGTGGTTCGATAGTAAAAATTTTTTATAAATAATTCCCAGCAATTCCTCCTGAACCAATAGGAGTGATTTTCCATGAAATCCATTCTTAGAGGATCTATATTTAAAAAAGATTCCATCAAAATTTCAAGTCAAAAGTTCAAAAATGATAATGTTTATCTGTAAATCACCCTTAAAACTCTCACAACGACCTATCGGGTCTATTTACAAAACATTTTTATTGGCTATCTTTACACCATGAAAGAATTGGGGCAACCAAATTTCTAGCATGTTTGTATATATGGGTCTAGAAGACTAATAACGACCTCTAAATCTTAAGGGTTTAACGCAGGCAAAAATTAGATATTAAAAAAAAAACAAAAAAACATGAGTCTTTGTTTCTATTTGCCCAAATTTTTCTACAATATAGAGAAGCGATGACATTTTTCCCTCCATAAATATGATAGTAAAATTATCTTTAAAAATTAACAAAATTCATGGAAAGAAGAGACTTTTTACAGTGTTTATTAAAAAAAAAAGAAATTAAGAGTGCTATGAGAACGTCGTTAAAAAGAATCAACAGCAAAAGTCAGAAACGCATTTGATGATTCATGTACTCAAAAATATTTTTCATTCATTTAATTTAAGAACGATAAAAAATACTTTAATTCAAACTGAAGCCAAAAAACCTAAGTTCAGAATACCTCAAATATCTTAAAAACTAATTTGTTATGAGGCATGAAATTCGGTGGCAAGTTTCTCAGTAATGTAAACCAGTGTTTCTCGAACTTTCCATACTGGCGACCCAATTTTCATTCATAATTTTTGTCGCGCCCCCTCCCCCGTACAGCAGTAATGTATTTACTGCAATGAAAAGGCACTTTGACGCTAAAGCTACAATGCGATCTTATTTACAAACCGCACAAATTAATACGATACGTATATTGAATTTTGTGTATATGGAACTTTTAAGTAATATATATTTTAAGAAAATTACTTGAAATCTATATTACTTACTTATTATTGTGTTATTTTTTTTTCTCTAATTTTTAAATTGGAACAGATCGCAAAATGAAATATTTAATTAAAGATTTATTTCCTTCAGCATTCATTTCTCAAAGTACAAATGTCATTAGAAAAATAGTCTAGTCAATGTCGCTCTCTATCATATCCATCACATCTGGCATTATAGGGTACGTTTGCGTGAGTCTGGGCAAAACATGTAAAAATGCTTTTCCTCGTACAATTCCAGTCAGTTTGGGTCGACTCGATACTCCTATAGCTACCGAATCTAGCTTGAGTGTACATTTTTTTTAATTTCCACGTTAATTGTAATTCACGGTAATTAAGTATTTACGGCAGTAGATTAAAACAACATCATACATACATTTTTAAGTCGTAAGCAAACATTCGACCATAATAAAGAATCAACAAGTACACAGACGAACGAGCATGGTTCCGAAAATTAAATCAAGGCGATCTTCTCAAAAATACTTACATTTTGGATTTACCACTACTGAAGTAAATGATGGAAAAGAAGCCCCAGCTCGATATGTGTTAAAACTTACAAATCTATAGAACAACATGTGAAAGTTGTTTTTAAAACATGTAAAATCATTTAGCTATGTTGGCAAAGAATTTTAAAAAGTATTTTATGGATGAGGACAGCTTGGTAGCAAGTTACGAGTGGATTAGGGGTCTATTTCAAGATACCCAGAAGGGCTCTCGACTACAAAAGAAGAAATTTTCATAGATTTCACATCCAGTGAAAATTTAAATCGCTCTTTGAATTTTGGGTAAAGGTGGATGAGGAATTATCTGTACTGAAAACAAAAGCACTTCGTATACTATTACCATTTTCAACATCCTACCTTTGTTAAACCGGATTTTCTGCGGTGTATGCTTTGAAGACAAAATATAGATCTCAGCTAAATATAGAAAATTAACTCTATGTGTCAATTTCTGATACTAAACCTTCCTTTGAAAAACTTTCCTCTACAAGATACAAGACAAGCCCGTGGAAGTCCCTAATAATTATTAAACTTGTTCTTAATTTAGTAATAAGATTGATTGATTGGTTGAATATTAACGTCGCACTGTTCAGCTGCACGAGGGATTTTCTCGACGGATCACGTAATTTTGAACCATGGTCAAGTGACGTGGACGACACCTGAGCTGTCACCCCTCTCTCCTAACTACCACACCACACCAACGGGAGGACGTTTCAGCTCGACAGATTTAACGTGCATCGCTGCCCTACACGACGGGTCTTTAGTGGTACTGGGCTCAAACTCGTGACAAGGCAAGCCACGATCTGATACCTATACCACTCGGCTATCGCGCCCAAATTAAATAATAAGAAATTATTTATAAAATACCTTCTTCAGTACTGATACATTAAACGTATACTGGCTGAAACACCGACTCTTCGCACGAGTTCATTTTTATAAAAAGTAAAACATTATTCTTGATATAATAGCTGAACTGGAGAGTAAAACTGCATGCACGACATTGTATACAAAAATGTAAAATGATTTTTTTTAGATAAATGCTATAATTGTAAATAACTGTTTAAAAGAACTGTAATTTTAAACCTCACAGAATTAGCATTTAGAATTAATGTTAAGTAATGAAAAAGAATATAAAATTCCTATGAAGAATAATTGTGTTACTTTTTAACATTTAAAGCGAGAAGACTTCAAAATGTTTTAACCCGGGAGCAGGCGCGTACTCCATACTAACGCTAATGGTAGTGCGGGGGACTCAGTCACCCCACTCATTTGTTTATAAATATTTTACTGTACACGATACAAATCGGAATTCTAGTGAATATTTTAATTTATAGAAAAGTATACTTACCTTCTTTCAATTACTATTCAATTCTTTGTTGATTTGAGAAAAATCAATACAATTGAACTAAAATGATTCAAAAGTACAAGACCATAATAAAGGGCGCAAATCAGAGACACTTTTCGCTAAAATTACAGAAATGTTAAATCAATCAATTCTTTTCTAAACATCGTAAAACTCTATTATTTACAGTTTCCCTAGGCGAAAAGCAAACGCATAAAACTAATATTGAATAACCATACCATAAGTTTGAAGGTCAATCAAATGATTAGCAAACGTACTATGCAGCCTGGCTGAAAAGTTAATCATGAACTAATGTACAGTATTTCAATAATAATTACAGTGATGAATTGCTTATCTTCTTAGAATTTTCCTCAGGTTCTGGGTTTCGTTTTTCTTTTAACGAGTAATATTTTATGTTAAAACGTAATAAAAAATATCTCTGATTGAGGAAATACAGCAAATTAAACAAAATGTTCTTTTTTCTTTAATTTGATTTTGGGATCAAAGATAGCTATTTGATGACGGAAAAAAACCAGATAATAAACATAAATTATGTCAGTGTTATTGTGTGTATTTTTTTTATTATGGAAGAAAGCATTTTGTTTTACTTCTCATTCCGGTTATTTTTTTTAAAAAAAATCTTTAAATTTTCGATATGCTCACGCCCCCCTTTTAGGGTCATCGCGCCCCCAGGGGGCGCGCCCCACACTTTGAGAAACACTGATGTAAACCATAAATAAGAGCAAAAATAATCTATAATTTTGAAATTTGTAGGTAATGTGTAGCATTAAATATATTGAAGTATTTTAGGTGTCTGAATTTTAACATTACATCATGTTAAGATTCAGGCATTCAAATTGGTGAGCTGTGATTCAGGCAGGACAATTTTATTATTATAGCCTCCTATCCAACAGACAGCCATCAGGGCTTCAGTTTTATGATCGAGAGCATTCTCATCACTACAAATTGCTTATAATATGTAATATAGTGCGACTTTCTGATTGCGGACGATAGGCAGTTCCATAGACTGCAAACCGTCCGCTTAAAAAGATGTCATGGAATGATGTCTGAGTATTTAATAGAAGACTCCAGATTGTCCACATTTAAAAAAAAGTGGGGAATACTTCTTAGAAATTGCGATAATCGGATAAGTAATGTATTGTTCTGATGTAATTAAATTAGGGTTTTAATAGATGTTATCAAGTGCCCGCAACACTTTCGTACAATTTGCAGCACTACTGATAGCGATCAAATTGAAGAAGGGTGACCACTTCGACTTCTTAGATTTGTCATCCCTACTGGACATTGATTCAAAACACACCACTCTCACATCCTCTCTCTAACTGGGCAGTTGTTTTGAGACATTATCCTCACGTTTATACAAACAATAGGAAGATTTCCTCATCACTGAACTCCAAACTTCAGAAATCAAGTTGCGTACCTTGGTGCCACGTCTACTTGCTAGCCGCCGCTCTTCCAATAGGCATTCAGTACTCTTCTAGCATGAACATTCATTCAACTTCGTCATTCATCTCAAATAGACTTTTTTCCAGTTACGGGATTTAGGGTTCCTACAAACCCATATGCCCGCAGAAATTTCCGTAAATTCCGTAGAATAGATGTTATCAAATGACAGGTATCAGATTAAATTAAGTGCCAGATATGCAACTTAAGGCAAACATACTGCTGCAGTAGCCACATACGTATCATGCTTTTTATCGCGATAATTTTTTATGTTGAAGGACCTTCTGTCGTCCAGAATGACTGAGCATGCACTGTAACGTCGTGAACCCGAAGCTTGAAAATTTCTGGTTAGCGAGAGAGATCCAATTGGTTCTCCTCCCGTTCTGTGTGGCTGAGTCTTGAAATCAACCTTTCACCTCGGCACTAGTAATAAATACTCTTCTTGGTAGTTATTCTTCATAAAAGGTCGACACTCCTTCCATTCAAGTGCATCACAGCCAACATGTACGAGGGAACGAGATAATGGATGACCGTCAAACAGGAGTATTCTTACCAAAAAATAGTTATGAAGTTAGAGCGATCTGGTGAATCTATTCACCGCTGGGTTTCGGAGAAGAAAAAGAGAGGTGACATTAAACAGATAAAAGTCGATTCAACATCTGTTTCGCCTCAGGGTGTGAGAAAGGGATATCTTGTGTCTGTTTTGAAGAATACAATAAAACATCTGGATATTTTGCTCACATCTCTGTACTTCAAGAAACACAAGTGTAAAACGTTCATCCAATAAGAAGACGCGACAGTGCAAAGAGATGTGAAAATACCGAAAATAAAATGTGCACAGATAGCTACATCTTCCAGCTTTTGCAATGGCTATGTGTCACCTATGAAGCCATTTCAAAGATTCAGTTTTGAAAAAAAGGAATGAATCCACAGCTGAAGTTTCTCAAGGCATTATTTTAGAACCAATATGATACCCCAGAATGTAAACTAGATAAAAGGATCAAAAAAACTTTCATCACAATTCTAGTTCTGCTTATAAATTGAAAACGGCCAAGCGGTTTTTCAAAGAGATATATCTGAATATTATAAAACACGATTGACCTTCCCGCAAACAAGATTTATATCTACTCGTTTGTGAATTTTGGTGAGAATAATTGAAGGTAAAACTTGTTAAAAAGGACGTTTCAATTTAAACTCTATCAAAAATTCCAAGAGGTAGTGCGTCCCGTGGTTACAATCTAAAAGCTTGTGTGAAGGCAAAAAGTAATTATTTTAAATAAAAGTTTAAGAAGAGTTGGCAGACGTTCACAATGTCAAACTTTTGCCAAACTTGCGATTGTATTTACTAAAAATATTTATATATATATATATATATATATATATATATATTGCATAGAATAATTCTATCAAAGAATTTGCCATTTTGATTAACAAATACTGTGAGAATTATTATATTTTATTTTACTCAAATAAATATTTATGAAATGTACCTTTTTAGTTCTTAAATTTTTCCTTTTCATTTTTACGTAAAATGCTCCTTTCGTTTCAAATTACATCACATATCTTTGAAATTTCTTTAAATTATGAAAAATGATATAAATCAGAAATTTTAAGTGTATTAGTTTTCTAAAAAAATTAAAGCCGCTTTGAATACCTTGAATGCGTGATAATTGGTTAATTATTTCATCCTAAAAAAACCCTAATTATCTTTTTTCAGCAAATTTTATCTGATTTTAAAATCCATGTACAGATATATTTTTTGTAGTTTATCAATAAAAAACAAAAAAAGTTATGTACATATATTAAAAATTAATAAGCAAGCAGCATTTTTAAAAAACTTAATTTTTTAAGAAAAAATCAGTTTTTATAATAATTTTTAATGTATATATATATATATATGTGTGTGTGTGTGGTGCCGGCCGCTATTTTCAAGCCACTCCCAATTATTCCACTCCTCATGCTCACGAACGCACTGAGTGTTTTGGGAGCCTGCCAATCGTTAGACGCTCGACGTGGCGGCTTCAATAGTTTACGACAAAAGACGCAGAAGACACGACGAAAGCCGTAGAAACAAGACGAAAGACGTAGAAGAAGCAAGACGAAAGACGTAAAAGAATCAAGACGAAAGACGTAGAAGAAGCAAGACGAAAGACGCAGAAGAAGCAAGACGAAAGACGTAAAAGAAGCAAGACGAAAGACGTAGAAGAAGCAAGACGAAAGACGTAGAAGAAGCAAGACGAAAGACGTAAAAGAAGACGCAAGACGAAAGACGCAGAAGAAGCAAGCCGAAAGACGCAGAAGAAGCAAGACGAAAGATGAATAAACAAGATGAAAGACGAATAAACAAGAAAATAAGACGAGTAAGACGTAGAAAATAGCAGGAAAGAAGAAAGACGTTAAAGATTAGAAGAAAGAAGAAAGCCGTGTGAACATCATTAATCATTTTGAGAACTTAGTAACAACCAAGAGACTCATGAACTTTTCAGATATCTTTTTCCAGCCCTCTTGTTGTTTTGGGTTTTTTTTGTATCTTTACAGTGTCGTCTGGAGGACCAGCCGATTCCAGGAGGGCCATGTGGTGCCGGCCGCTATTTACAAGCCACTCCAATTGTTCTACTCCTCATGCTCACGAACGCACTGAGTGTTTTGGGAGCCGACGCAATGAGAATAGGTACGACGCCATTGAAGGAAG